>CALYOO010000334.1:0-39014 GCA_945261195.1 Cryptosula pallasiana
AAAAATACTTAATTTTTCACATAAATGATCAGCTCATAAACATTTTTTGTAAAACATTTTTAAATTATATATATTAGTAGTAATATATGAGCAGATCTCCCTACCAAGTGTTTTTTTGTGGGGTCATTATCTGGGGTTATGCAATGGGTTACGGCGTTGGATGAATTCGCCGAGTTTATATTGTATTTTACTTGAGGGGTACTTGAGTGGCATTTGAGTGGCATTTAAGTGGCATTCGAGTTTTGGTTATTATTTTACTTAATTTGAACTTATATGGTATATACATTTTGAATGTATGGCATTTAAGTTTTGATAATTTCTTTTCATAACTCGAACTCATATAGCATCTTGAGACAGAGGAGAGAGGAGATACATCTACCTTGAATAAATTCATTGATTAAAAGCGAATCAATGTATGGCTATATACATTTATTACATAATAAGCAGGGGTAAAATCTCCTCATATAATATAGCTAGATACATAATTCGAACTCATATATACATTGAATGCTATAAAATATATCAGACGATAAAGTTAAATATTCATCTATTCTTTATCGATATTTATAAGGATGATGAAAGATTTTTTGTATTTTATATACATATATAGTTATAGTAACTGTGGTAAAAGAAGTCTATTATGAAGGTTTTTATTTAAGCCAAAGTAGGCTCGGTAGATACTCCATCAGAACACACTCGTCTTTTAGCATAAAAATATGTGAGTCCTCGTTTTATTTGGTTGTATGTCAACATTTTTTGATCCTTTACTACAAATCCTCGATTTTTACCCATAAACGACTTTTTTGTGTTCAATACATTTAGATAACTGTCTTTGTTCAATTGATTAATTCGTTTGTTCAAACCTTTTGAGCTAAACTTGTTTCCTTTTTCTCCCCAGCAGTAATAGGATTTAGAGTTAAGTGCAACAATTCCATCTCCGGTAAATTCCTCTTTAAACAGCCCAGGTGTTCTTTTTCCGTGTTTTAGTACTTTTTCACAACAGTCTTGCATGCTCCATTCTAAACCCATTGTTTTGATTCTTAAAAACTCATCCCTATGTTTGTCACAGTATGGGCGTGGAAACCAATCACCATATTCATTGTAAAACTCTTTTTTCATACTTGGTTTTACCAGTGTTTCTAATGTTCCGCTCAACGCCATGTATGCGCTATCTGTATCCATTTCAACATATTGGAAATCACTTCTGTCAATATATCTATAAATAAAAAGTTTGTTTCGATTTCAATTATTTGGAAGTTTTACTTACTTACACATAATAATGGTAGGGAATTAGGTTTCACTTACTTATCCATAAAGTCGTAGTAAAACTGTAGCATTCTCAGTTTAGCATACTGTAGCACGGAGAAACCCAAGTGTACTGGAACATTCATAGTTAGCTGAAATGATGGTGATACTGATTAGCAAAGTAAACTTGTGGAATATAAATTTTGAATTGCAAAATAATTGTTTTAAAACTTACTAGCTTTTTACAGGTTACGATTTCATAAAAATCATCTGCTATCTCTTCCATGGCGATAAATTTGTTTCCTCTGATACGAAATGAAGCTTTTCTGGCACCTTCGATGAACTTGATGGTGGTATGTTTTTCTTTATCAGTGATTGTTTTTCCATAAGCAGCATTTCCTACCAACTTGCTAGTAGTAGCGAGTAATTCTTGACTAGGGTCTGCATCCCCCATTCTCCTAGCGTCTGAAACCGATGTTCCAAAAGCTTCAAAAGCTTTTCTAGGAATATATTCTATTAGCTGATAAACTTTGGTGACTTTCAATCCTTGTTTCAAGTACCATTTCAACAAAGGACTCATTAGCAATATCTTATCTCCGTACATACTTCCAACTAATGAGCGTTGAGGAGTCTTTAAAAACCCTTCGGCTTCAGCAAAGACTTTCATTTCATCGCTCAAGTGTTCTCTGGTTAACATCGTATTTTTAAAAATCGGAGGCATTTCGGAGAACTTTTCTTCCTCTTCCTCAGGAACTTCGATGTCACATTCAACAAATCCGAAGAATTCTTCTGATTGAACTCTCTCCAACACTTCTTCTTGATTCAGCTTTTTTTCAAGTATTTTTGGGTAGAAAGAATTGTAAAACGTGTTGACAAATTTTTGTAAATTTGTATGAGTTTTTACACGATTCATCCAGTCACACTCCCAAATCGAGATTACGGTGTAACCTAATGCTCGAAGATATTCTTCATTTTCCATCGTAGTTTTAAACAGATTTGCTTTTGATTTTCTTCCAGTAGCTTGAAGCTCTTGGTTCTTTAGCGTTGTTATAAGAGCAGTCGTGTCCATGCCAAAAACATCCGTGGAATTGAAAGACATGACGATTTTCAACACAGAAACCATCAACTGGTAATCCTCGCTGTCCGAGAGTAACTTCTCCTCCATTGAGCTGATGTCTGATATTGATTTTTTTGAGAACATTTGGAACTGTAACCAGCTATGAGCTATCTTGCTAAATTTTACTGGTTCAGCGACAAAGGAGTTTTCGATTTTTCGTCTTCGAGGATAGCCAGTAGGCATTGATTGCATCATACACCATAAATAGAGCGCATTTGCATCAACCCCATAGATTCTATCACAAATCTTTGCTTCTTTTCCCAACCAATGTTCTCTAATTTTAGTTATACCTTTTTCGTGATATCTATGCATCACTAGACTTGGTCCACCAACTATATTTTTCTTTATTAGAGGATAAAGTTCTGCATTGCAGTTGTCAAGCAGACAAATTGGGAGAGTCTGACGAAACGAGTTACCAAGTTCATCAAAATTCAAGTATGTAGAGAGGTATGGAGGGGTGGTTGAGGTGCTTTGTTAAACATCCATCGAATCGCTAATCCTGGTAAAGATATACCATCTTTTAACATATCAATCCCATGCTCTCTGTAGATTGATCTTTGTCTTTCCAACGCTTGAACAAATGGTTTTACATCCAAGTTGTTGTACCATTTTAAAAAATCCCTCATTGTCTTCATGTCGTTATTTTTCCATGCTTCTTGACAAATTATGTACTCTTCTTCACTGATATTCTTTTGTTTTAAAGAACTGTAAAAAGCTTCTCTTGGAGGTAGATGTTCTTGATTAAGTTGTTCCAAGTCTTTCATCCATTCATAAGGAAAAAATCCTTTTCCGGCTTCACATTTGTATGCTTTGAGATACATTTCATAGCTATATCCAGGAGCAATGAAGTTTGTGCAATCTAAAAACAAAAAAGATCCTATTCCGATAACAGGCATCTTGGTTCCTTTTTTTATAACAAAATCAAAATCTGTGTCGGAGACATCTTTCAATTTTTGAAGCAGTTTTCCTTTCATCACATTGACATCATAAGTCTGTGAATTGAAACCTAGAATAGGGAGTTTTTTCATATAGCTGTACAAATCATCCAGAACTTTTTCAGCTCCTGTTCTACGTCTGAAACGATTTTTTTCAAAATCACTACGAAACTTTTCTTCAGCTTCTTCCAGTCGTTGTAATTCACCTTCTATCTGTTTTATGATTCGCGAAAACTGTTTTTCCAATTGGCTATATGATTCTTCACTAATATCATCCAAGTATTCAATGAACTTTCCAACGCATTCATCATCATCCCCATTATTGACAATACAACGCGGGTTGTTGAAGCCTGGTACGTTTGAACAAATTGAAATACTTAAAAGTTTATGCTCATTCGTGTAAATGGTTGTGTCTGTATCTCGATCTTTTTCGCAATTAGGTAACAAACACTCTATGTCAAATGTTGCAAAAAACGGATAGTATCTCAAGGAATCATCTGACCCGATATCTATCCCGAATTGAACCTTCAGTTTGTCGAATATTGTAGCAGTAGGACTGTATTGCCCTCCAGAAAACTGCATAGTTGTTGCCTCTGAGATTGAACATCTGTGTCTTTTCAGATTCCCCAATCTATCATAACAAGTAGAACAGGTTGGACATCTGTAGGCTTTGACATATCCTTCCAAGTTTGTAATAAGACTGAAGTGATTGATATAAAGATCCAAATATAGATTCTCCTTATAACTGGAGTTTGAATTCCAAATAACTGTTGAAGTCATATCATCATTTAAAGAAAACACTGTTATCTTCAGTTGAAATGCTCGCTCCAAAAGCAATAAATCAGCTTCTGTCACTCCTTTCCCATCACACCTTTTACCACTATCACCATAGATGAAACTATGATATTGTTGTTGGTACTCCTTCACCTCCTTAATTATCGGATCTTTTGCAATTCCACCGTTTTTTTGTAGTTCTTTGTGTAATGCTAGACATCTAAAAAAACAAAGATTGTCGGTAATTCGTTTTCCTTTTGTGTTTTTTAACATGGTTCGTATGTGTCTGTTGTTAAGGAGGTGAGAGGGTAAATGCTCCGGTGGTGATCCAACTTTTCCCATTCCGAGTAGTTTGTAGAAATAAAACGAAATGTTTGTGATCAACATCAATCTCCAAGTCGTATTTGGTCTCCGTCTCAAGCTATTTGTACGATGATCAGTCTCCATAACATCAACAAAGAAGTCATCAAGATCTCCTTCAGTTTCAATCAGTTTAGCTTTTGGATATACAGTAGCATTGTTTGATGATGAGTGAAAGTATCGGAGTTCACCATCATTTTTATTTTCTAGTATACAACCTACGCTACAGTTGACTTTTGCTCTCGAGCTCAATTGTCTCCAAACTTTTTTTAGCAATTCTAACACTCTTGAATCATGATAGTCATTTTGGTAGGTATCAGCTTGGTCTCTTGGAATCCCATCCCAAAGTCTTACATTTAAAAGTTCTATGACTTTTCCAGCTCTATGTTTCGTTTTCATAGCTCCCCAATATCTAGCTATCAAATCATCCCATTCTTCATCTTGAAAAGTTGGAGCTGTGCTATCATCAACAATACCTAGGGTTGATGCTCGGGTAGGTCTTTCAATATTTAAATCTTCCATTTCTTCTTCTTGTTCTTCCTCTTGGGCTTCTTCCTCTTCTTCTTCTTCTTCTTCTTCTTCATTTTCTATCATTGGATCATTCTCATTTTCTTCAACTATCTCCTCCACAACCGGCTCTATATCTTGAGCTATTATGCTAGTCTTTGGTGGTGAAGGCTCAGCACCAAAGCCTATTTGATTGATTGTTTCATCGGGTAAACGAAAACAAATGAGATTTTCTTCTAACCATTTCCAATTGGGGGAAATTTCAGGGTTTTTTTCTTCTACATTCCCCTCCTGATAATTTAAACTTTGTCTACAATAGAAATGTTAACACATAATAGTTGTTCTATAAAACATTCACATACATTTTACATAAAATGTAACAGAAGAAAAAAATGACTTAAACACTACTATCAATTAATTTTTAAAATGAAATTAGGAAAAAAGACTCAAACATTATTATTAGTTAAGTTTTTAAAACTTACTGTATACTATGACATGAATTCCCAACTCCCTCTTTTACATTAATTCTCTGATATTCTGAGTCCTGTCTACAATAAAGAGATAACGCATTATTTTTGCTGATTCATGAGATGAGTATAAGAAAAAAGCAAAAAAATTACTCTACTAATGTTATTAATTTATGATTTTAAAAACTTACTGCTTATCAAAGGCTATTGTATTTTCAGTAGTTGCTGAAACTTGAAAAGTCGAAGGTTTGTCTTGAAAAGCATTTTCAAGTTCCATCTCCATTTCATTTTCATATTCAGCATTGCTTTCATCATTCATGTATTCATTATCAGCGTTTGAAAAACCGATATCATTTTGATTTTTCATGAGCCATTCCCATTCCTTATGTATGTCTACATCAGTATCATCCTCTTCTGTTTCCATAGCACTATAATAACAATAAAATCATTACTTTTTAATAGAAGTGACAATAGCACATAAAAAGGTAAGTTAAATGTCTCAGCTAATATATTTTACCTTGTGAATAAAACTCCTAGTAGTCAGTTGGTATATTATATAGTAGATGTTGAGGCTTCAGTTACTGTTGTTAGAACGAGTGATTTATTATGTGAAAGCATTACTTTTTAAGTAGACAAAAACTTAAGTGAGATAATTAAGTCGTAGCTTCAATGAAAATTTTCAAATTCACACAGAAAAACTTTTAATAGTCGTTGGATGTAGTAGTAGATGTTGCTCCTCCGATCACTGTTGTAGAACTGGATGCTTTCTGTGTGAAAACAGTGGCTCTTAAATAGGTAAAGTTGCACTGGTTGAACTCTATGAATACCAACCTTCTTTATAATATAACTATGAATCAGAATCTTGTCCACGCGAAAACCAATGCTTTCGCGGGAATAAATAATTTATTTTCACGCGAATAGAAACTGTTGCTTTCGCGGGAATACAAATTTTATTTTCACGCGGATACAAACCAATGCTTTCGCGGGAATAAAAACTTTATTTTCACGCGAATGGAAACAGTTGTTTTCGCGGGAATACAAATTTTATTTTCACGCGGATACAAACCAATGCTTTCGCGGGAATAAAGACTTTATTTTCACGCGAATGGAAATTGTTGTTTTCGCGGGAATAAATAATTTATTTTCACGCGAATACAAACTTTTGCTTTCGCGGGAATGCAAATTTTATTTTCACGCGAATACAAACCAATGCTTTCGCGGGAATAAAAACTTTATTTTCACGCGAATGGAAACAGTTGTTTTCGCGGGAATAAATACTTTATTTTCACGCGAATGGAAACCGTTGTTTTCGCGGGAATAAATAATTTATTTTCACGCGAATACAAACTGTTGCTTTCGCGGGAATGCAATTTTTATTTTCACGCGGATACAAACCAATGCTTTCGCGGGAGTAAATACTTTATTTTCACGCGAATGGAAACCATTGTTTTCGCGGGAATAAATAATTTATTTTCACGCGAATACAAACTGTTGCTTTCGCGGGAATGCAAATTTTATTTTCACGCGGATACAAACCAATGCTTTCGCGGGAATAAATACTTTATTTTCACGCGAATGGAAACCGTTGTTTTCGCGGGAATAAATAATTTATTTTCACGCGAAAGCATTGGTTTGTATCCGCGTGAAAATAAAATGTGCATTCCCGCGAAAGCAAAAGTTTGTATTCGCGTGAAAATAAATTATTTATTCCCGCGAAAACAACGGTTTCCATTCGCGTGAAAATAAAGTATTTATTCCCGCGAAAGCATTGGTTTGTATCCGCGTGAAAATAAAATTTGTATTCCCGCGAAAGCAACGGTTTGTATTCGCGTGAAAATAAATTATTTATTCCCGCGAAAACAACGGTTTCCATTCGCGTGAAAATAAAGTCTTTATTCCCGCGAAAACATTGGATTGTATCCGCGTGAAAATAAAATTTGTATTCCCGCGAAAGCAACAGTTTCTATTCGCGTGAAAATAAAGTATTTATTCCCGCGAAAGCATTGGTTTGTATCCGCGTGAAAATAAAATTTGTATTCTCGCGAAAGCAACGGTTTGTATTCGCGTGAAAATAAATTATTTATTCCCGCGAAAACAACGGTTTCCATTCACGTGAAAATAAAGTCTTTATTCCCGCGAAAACATTGGATTGTATCCGCGTGAAAATAAAATTTGTATTCCCGCGAAAGCAACAGTTTCTATTCGCGTGAAAATAAAGTATTTATTCCCGCGAAAGCATTGGTTTGTATCCGCGTGAAAATAAAATTTGTATTCCCGCGAAAGCAACAGTTTCTATTCGCGTGAAAATAAATGATTTATTCCCGCGAAAGCAACAGTTTCCATTCGCGTGAAAATAAAGCATTTATTCCCGCGAAAACAACTGTTTCCATTCGCGTGAAAATAAAGTTTTTATTCCCGCGAAAGCATTGGTTTGTATCCGCGTGAAAATAAAATTTGTATTCCCGCGAAAGCAACAGTTTCTATTCGCGTGAAAATAAATTAATTATTCCCGCGAAAGCATTGGTTTTCGCGTGGACAAAATTCTGATTCATAGTTATATTATAAAGAAGGTTGGTATTCATAGAGTTCAACCAGTGCAACTTTAGCTATTTAAGAGCCACTGTTTTCACACAGAAAGCATCCAGTTCTACAACAGTGATCGGAGGAGCAACATCTACTACACTTTCCATTGCAACTACTAGAAACTTTCTCTTTATAAAAGGTAAAATTTAAAACTTATTATTTCCTACCTAACAAAGAGCAAAATTAGTTTAGCTATAATGTAAAGTATGAAATAAATAATCTTTTAGTTCCACATGAAAAGCTGAAGTATATGTTATTTCTTTCTTTTTTAGAACACTATGGAGAATTTTTCTGCTTCTTACACGGATTTAAAGCCAATCGAAAACAAACAAAAAACGTTCAAAACACCCAAAAGAAAAAACTCTAACTCTGTCACAAAAGAAGCAGCGATAAAGAAACGAGCTCTTCCAAAACTGGTTTTACCCACAACATCAAACAATATGGAACAAAAAGAATTGCTCACTGATGCTGACAGAGCTCTCCAGATGGCCAAATCTCTCCAAAAATGGAAGACATGTGATTTGAAAAAGATTGGAGGGTTTCTTACACTAGCATCACTTCCTGTTCCATCAGTTTTGCAAATCGTTTCTATTGAGCAGAGTACTGGTGCATACGGAAACTACTACATTCTCACTTATCTTGATAATTCAACTGGAGCGAATTTTCAGAAAGTCGTTTGTCCAAGTAGAGTAGTTGAAAGCTTCAATGTTGATAACTACCCATTACCTTTCAACATTTTGTACTTGGGTGAGATGGAAAACTCAAAAAAACCAGAGACTACTTACTACAATGTCAAACGTATCAGTACAAAACGATTAACCGCAATGGAAGCTACTGCTGAAGCTGAAAAACTGAGAAAAATGAGTGAAGAAGAACTCAAACTCGCTTACGACATCGATTATCTCAGTAATTTCAAAGATTGTTCCATTTTTGCTTACATCGAAGTTGTAGAAAGATTCATTCCTTTCCGATTCAATGGAGAAGAATCCATTGTAAATTGCATTCGTTATGTCACTGAAAAGAATGGAAAAAGAGAGACGAGAACGCTTTTACTACCAATCAGATATAACGAGGAAGCTAAAAGATGTGCACCTGGTGTGATGATTTACAAAGGAAAAAAACAGAGTAAGAATGGAAATCCTATTCCATACCACAATGTTGTCTTCATTTCTTCAACCAACGCTAGTGATTGGGAGCAATATTGCACACAAACAAGTTCCAATGAGCTGCTAACAAAAACGAATAATGAGGATGAAGTTCTTAAGGAATTCCTAGAAAACGAATTACAAGATTTTGATGAACCACTTGGTGTTGATGGTATGTAAACTCAATATCAAATGCTGACAACAGGTAGTCTCAAGCGGATAATGAATGAATAAAAAAAAAGCCTGTGTAATCATTGTCATTACAAGTTGTACTGTTTTGTATTACTTACTATTTACCGACTCTAACTATATTATATGGAAAGATTTTCCCTACTTATTATACAATAAGTCTATATAATCATATAATAATTCATAGAAAAGTCTAAAGGTTCTCAGGTGATTAACTCACCAAAAGTTCCGGTTTTGCAAAACATTTGAAGATCTTCCTATCCTAAGCATTATACGAGTGACTGTACTTTTTTATCCAGTTGAAATATCTAAAAACTTCAGTAACTTAGTATTTACTGACTCTAGCTATATTATATGAGATTTTCCCTACTTATTACATAATAAATGTATATATTCACATATTCTTTCATTTTTAATCACTGTATTTATTCAATGTAGATATATTTCCTCTCTCTCCTCTCTCTCAAGATATCGTATGACTCGGAATTACAAAAAATTATCAAACCTTAAATGGCTCACATTCAAAATCTAGACATCCTATGAGTTCTAATTATGTATACAATTATGTAAAAAATTATCATAACTTAAATGCCATACATTCAAAATCTATATACCATATAAGTTCAAATTAAGTAAAATAATAATCAAAACTCGAATGCCACTTAAATACCTAAAAATCTCTCTCCTCTCTCTCCTCTCTCATCTCCCATCTCTCCTCTCTCCTCTCTCCTCTCCCCTCTCTCTCAAGATACCATATGAGTTCGAGTTATGTAAAAAAGTTATCAAAACTTGAATGCCATACATTCAAAATCTATATGCCATATAAGTTCAAATTAAGTAAAAAACTAATCAAAACTCAAATGCCACTCAAATGCCACTCAAGTACCCCTCAAGTAAAATACAATATAAACTCGGCGAATTCATCCAACGCCGTAACCCATTGTCTCAACTCCAAGATCAGAACCACAAAAAAACACTTGGTAGGGAGATCTGCTCATATATTACTACTAACGTACGTCTTTTCAAACAATTTCGCCATTCATACTGACCTGATTGGCAGGAAGAGTCCACTGCGTATTAAACAACTGCTGCTGCATTTTATGAGTTACGCTTTCGAGTGAGAGTGTTGGTATCTAGGTATGCAAGTTATCTAAGTTTTGGAATGCAGTGTAAATCAGTTTGCAAAAACATAAAGAGTTAAAAGGTTTTTCAGAGAAAATTATAACAAAAAAACTTCCCTTCTCCGTGATTTTTGCCTCCCCTCAGCAACGAAAAGAGCACTTCATCCACTTGTGAATGCCTGCCTTCGCTTTGCACCTTTCACTACATCCTCTTGAAGTATTGCAATATATAATTCTGAATGTTTCACTAATACGTCAACCGGTGTAGAATATGCTTTTTCGAAAAAATGAAATGGTTACACTCCTTTTTACACGACATTCAAAGTCTTATTGTAATCTTGTATGCAGCTGTTCCGGCGCCATCGAGTCGGCTAGTTAAAATCATGAACAGCAAACAGGCTTTTGAAAAATTGACTTGTTTTGTGGTATGTATGCTTTAACTTGTAAGAGATCCCATTGGTCAATAAGTGCGCACTTCTTTAATGGACCGTTTGTGTAGAGAATCAAAGTGTATTCCTTATGTTTATTGAAGAACTGGTTATTTTCTTCTCTTTAGAGTAGCAAAGAATTCTTTATGAAGAATGGATATCCGACTTGTAGCGCTTGGTAATCTTGCACGGAGTAGAAGTTTCGGTTTTTGTATTGTACAGATATAGTCATAATATACCAACTTTACTCTTCTCTCCAAGCCAGTATGAGTTTCAGCTTGTTTACTACACTTGACTGCAGATTCTGAAAGGCTAGCTTTATGTGTTTCACAGTAAAAACAAACCTAAGTTTGATTGAGATTGGTTATACCAGAAACTTCGAAGATAGATCGGTTAGGCAACTGCGAGTTTCTTCTGCACCTGTTTGTTTCACTGGTTTACCAACAATAAGCCTAAAAAACATGGTAAAGCGCTATCAGTTATCAAAATCACGTAACTGCAGTTGAAGTGAAAAGCAGTAACTTGTTTGTCAATATTTCACAGCTGGTGTCGGAAGGCTCCTAAAAAAAAAACTGAAAACAGATTGTTTACAAAACAAAGAGCAAGTTAGAAAAGTTAGAAACTTTTAAGATAGTTTTAATTCTGTAGGTTTTGGTCGAAACGTACATCTTTTCAAACAATTTCGCCATTCCTACTGACTTGATTGGTCAAGAAGAGTCCACTGCGTATTAAACAACTGCTGCTGCATTTTATGAGTTACGCTTTCGAGTGAGAGTGTTGGTATCTAGGTATGCAAGTTATCTAAGTTTTGGAATGCAGTGTAAATCAGTTTGCAAAAACATAAAGAGTTAAAAGCTTTTTCAGAGAAAATTATAACAAAAAACTTCCCTTCTCCGTGATTTTTGCCTCCCCTCAGCAACGAAAAGAGCACTTCATCCACTTGTGAATACCTGCCTTCGCTTTGCACCTTTCACTACATCCTCTTGAAGTATTTCAATATATAATGCTGATTGTTTCACTAATACGTCAACCGGTGTAGAATATGCTTTTTCAAAAAATGAAATGGTTACACTCGTTTTTACACGACATTCAAAGTCTTATTTTCAATCTTGTATGCAGCTGTTCCGGCGCCATCGAGTCGGCTAGTTGAAATCATGAACAGCAAACAGGCTTTGGAAAAATTGACTTGTTTTGTGGTACGTATGCTTTAACTTGTAAGAGATTCCATTGGTCAATAAGTGCGCACTTCTTTAATGGACCGTTTGTGTAGAGAATCAAAGTGTATTCCTTATGTTTATTGAAGAACTGGTTATTGTCTTCTCTTTAGAGTAGCAAAGAATTCTTTATGAAGAATGGATATCCGACTTGTAGCGCTTGGTAATCTTGCACGGAGTAGAAGTTTCGGTTTTTGTATTGTACAGATATAGTCATAATATACCAACTTTATTCTTCTCTCCAAGCCAGTATGAGTTTCAGCTTGTTTACTACACTTGACTGCAGATTCTGAAAGGCTAGCTTTATGTATTTCACAGTAAAAACAAACCTAAGTTTGATTGAGATTGGTTATACCAGAAGATTTGAAGATAGATCGGTTAGGCAACTGCGAGTTTCTTCTGCACCTGTTTGTTTCACTGGTTTACCAACAATAAGCCTAAAAAAAATGGTAAAGCGCTATCAGTTATCAAAATCACATAACTGCAGTTGAAGTGAAAAGCAGTAACTTGTTTGTCAATATTTCACAGCTGGTGTCGGAAGGCTCCTAAAAAAAAAACTGAAAACAGATTGTTTACAAAACAAAGAGCAAGTTAGAAAAGTTAGAAACTTTTAAGATAGTTTTAATTCTGTAGGTTTTGGTCGAAACGTACATCTTTTCAAACAATTTCGCCATTCCTACTGACTTGATTGGTCAAGAAGAGTCCACTGCGTATTAAACAACTGCTGTTGCATTTTATGAGTTACGCTTTCGAGTGAGAGTGTTGGTATCTAGGTATGCAAGTTATCTAAGTTTTGGAATGCAGTGTAAATCAGTTTGCAAAAACATAAAGAGTTAAAAGCTTTTTCAGAGAAAATTATAACAAAAAAACTTCCCTTCTCCGTGATTTTTGCCTCCCCTCAGCAACGAAAAGAGCACTTCATCCACTTGTGAATGCCTGCCTTCGCTTTGCACCTTTCACTACATCCTCTTGAAGTATTGCAATATATAATTCTGAATGTTTCACTAATACGTCAACTGGTGTAGAATATGCTTTTTCGAAAAAAAGAAATGGTTACACTCCTTTTTACACGACATTCAAAGTCTTATTTTTAATCTTGTATGCAGCTGTTCCGGCGCCATCGAGTCGGCTAGTTGAAATCATGAACAGCAAACAGGCTTTGGAAAAATTGACTTGTTTTGTTGTACGTATGCTTTAACTTGTAAGAGATTCCATTGGTCAATAAGTGCGCACTTCTTTAATGGACCGTTTGTGTAGAGAATCAAAGTGTATTCCTTATGTTTATTGAAGAACTGGTTATTGTCTTCTCTTTAGAGTAGCAAAGAATTCTTTATGAAGAATGGATATCCGACTTGTAGCGCTTGGTAATCTTGCACGGAGTAGAAGTTTCGGTTTTTGTATTGTACAGATATAGTCATAATTTACCAACTTTATTCTTCTCTCCAAGCCAGTATGAGTTTCAGCTTGTTTACTACACTTGACTGCAGATTCTGAAAGGCTAGCTTTATGTATTTCACAGTAAAAACAAACCTAAGTTTGATTGAGATTGGTTATACCAGAAGATTTGAAGATAGATCGGTTAGGCAACTGCGAGTTTCTTCTGCACCTGTTTGTTTCACTGGTTTACCAACAATAAGCCTAAAAAAAATGGTAAAGCGCTATCAGTTATCAAAATCACATAACTGCCGTTGAAGTGAAAAGCGGTAACTTGTTTGTCAATATTTCACAGCTGGTGTCGGAAGGCTCCTAAAAAAAAAACTGAAAACCGATTGTTTACAAAACAAAGAGCAAGTTAGAAAGGAAAGAAACTTTTAAGATAGTTTTAATTCTGTAGGTTTTGGTCGAAACGTACATCTTTTCAAACAATTTCGCCATTCCTACTGACTTGATTGGTCAAGAAGAGTCCACTGCGTATTAAACAACTGCTGTTGCATTTTATGAGTTACGCTTTCGAGTGAGAGTGTTCGTATCTAGGTATGCAAGTTATCTAAGTTTTGGAATGCAGTGTAAATCAGTTTGCAAAAACATAAAGAGTTAAAAGCTTTTTCAGAGAAAATTATAACAAAAAAACTTCCCTTCTCCGTGATTTTTGCCTCCCCTCAGCAACGAAAAGAGCACTTCATCCACTTGTGAATGCCTGCCTTCGCTTTGCACCTTTCACTACATCCTCTTGAAGTATTGCAATATATAATGCTGAATGTTTCACTAATACGTCAACCGGTGTAGAATTTGCTTTTTCAAAAAAATGAAATGGTTATACTCGTTTTTACACGACATTCAAAGTCTTATTGTAATCTTGTATGCAGCTGTTCCGGCGCCATCGAGTCGGCTAGTTGAAATCATGAACAGCAAACAAGTTTTGGAAAAATTGACTTGTTTTGTGGTATGTATGCGTTAACTTGTAAGAGATACCATTGGTCAATAAGTGCGCACTTCTTTAATGGACCGTTTGTGTAGAGAATCAAAGTGTATTCCTTATGTTTATTGAAGAACTGGTTATTGTCTTCTCTTTAGAGTAGCAAAGAATTCTTTATGAAGAATGGATATCCGACTTGTAGCGCTTGGTAATCTTGCACGGAGTAGAAGTTTCGGTTTTTGTATTGTACAGATATAGTCATAATATACCAACTTTACTCTTCTCTCCAAGCCAGTATGAGTTTCAGCTTGTTTACTACACCTGACTGCAGATTCTGAAAGGCTAGCTTTATGTATTTCACAGTAAAAACAAACCTAAGTTTGATTGAGATTGGTTATACCAGAAACATCGAAGATAGATCGGTTAGGCAACTGCGAGTTTCTTCTGCACCTGTTTGTTTCACTGGTTTACCAACAATAAGCCTAAAAAACATGGTAAAGCGCTATCAGTTATCAAAATCACGTAACTGCAGTTGAAGTGAAAAGCAGTAACTTGTTTGTCAATATTTCACAGCTGGTGTCGGAAGGCTCCTAAAAAAAAAATTGAAAACAGATTGTTTACAAAACAAAGAGCAAGTTAGAAAGGAAAGAAACTTTTAAGATAGTTTTAATTCTGTAGGTTTTGGTCAAAACGTACGTCTTTTCAAACACTTTCGCCATTCATACTGACCTGATTGGCAGGAAGAGTCCACTGCGTATTAAACAACTGCTGCTGCATTTTATGAGTTACGCTTTCGAGTGAGAGTGTTGGTATCTAGGTATGCAAGTTATCTAAGTTTTGGAATGCAGTGTAAATCAGTTTGCAAAAACATAAAGAGTTAACACATTCATTACCGCATGCTAATTAGATTAATTAGGCCTGCATACCAGGCGCTTTTGGCAAAAATTGGGCAACTTTGAAAATTCATTAAAAATAAGCATTTGTACTTACATCTTATTAATCTCAACTTGTACTAGATAAAGGTCTGCTCTATCCAAATCTAGCCATTATTGTTTGGTTTGTCAGAATGGACACTCTCTATCTTTCGAATCATAGAGGGCACTTTTTCGGTATTTTTTTCATATAAGTTGCAGAGGTTACTGTAAAAGTTGCCAGTTAGAACAAAAACTATTGTCCGAAATGTAGAAAACCAAACACTGCGAGATAGAGGGCAAAATTCTACACATTTGATGACAATATGCAGCACTTATAGTTATAAGACAACAGTGGACAAAAATAGTCGTAAACTTTATCGCACAGCTTGGTCAACCACAAAGATTTTTGTGGTAGGCCAAGCAACTGAGTTTCCAATAAAAATTATTACGGGGCTTGAACGAGTATAGGAACCACAAAACTTAGTGTCTCTAGAAAAGGAGAACCTAGGCTAATTAGCCTTACAAAAAAAAAATAAGAAAATCAAAAACTAATTGCTGCTATGAGCCGCTGAAAGTTTTTTTGGGAGCATAACTCCAACCGATAGGATTGAGTTGCAACAAATTGTCTGTTGCAAGGCCAAAAAGAGGTAAACAATTATTTTTGTTGCACATTCATGTAGAAAACATCTCTGGCTATCTGTCCATGTATAATTTGTCTACCCACATTCATATAAAAAGGCAGGTGCATGTTGCAAAGTTTTCGACATTTAGGATACCAACTAAGCCAAAAATTATTTTCAACAATTAGCCGTGAGCAAATCATCCGCGGCTAATGAGTCACAGTTGGGTACAAACAAAAGTTACAGCAAGGATTGTTACACATGCTTGTAGAGCACATCACAGGCTATCTCTACATGTATAATTTGTCTACCCAACTGGATATAGAAAGGCAGAATCATGCCACAAAGTCAGGGCACTTTATTGCATGCCCAGTGAACAAAAATAATTTCTAACAATTAGCCGTGAGCAAATCATCCGCGGCTAATGAGTCACAGCTGGGTACAAACCAAAGTTACAGCAAGGATTGTTACACATGCTTGTAGAGCACATCACAGGCTATCTCCACATGTATAATTTGTCTACCCAACTGGATATGGAAAGGCAGAATCGTGCCACAAAGTCAGGGCACTTTATTGCATGCCCAGTGAACAAAAATTATTTCTAACAATTAGCCGTGAGCAAATCATCCGCGGCTAATGAGTCACAGCTGGGTACAAACAAAAGTTACAGCAAGGATTGTTACACATGCTGTAGAGCACATCACAGGCTATCTCTACATGTATAATTTGTCTACCCAACTGGATATAGAAAGGCAGAATCGTGCCACAAAGCCAGGGCACTTTATTGCATACCCAGTGAACAAAAATAATTTCTAACAATTAGCCGTGAGCAAATCATCCGCGGCTAATGAGTCACAGCTGGGTACAAACAAAAGTTACAGCAAGGATTGTTACACATGCTTGTAGAGCACATCACAGGCTATCTCTACATGTATAATTTGTCTACCCAACTGGATATAGAAAGGCAGAATCACGCCACAAAGCCAAGGCATGCTTTGCAACGAATTGTCTCCCCTATAAAACATTTTTCAATGTGACAAAATGGGTAGCAGGTAAGAGGCAGTGGTATCTTCAGCATAAAGATACCATAAAAGTGTTTACAGAATGACAAAGACAACATCACAGACTATCTATAAATGTGGGTTTTTTTCTCTTTAGCTACAATGAAGGCAGTTGCAAGCCACCAAGTGGAAGCACTGCAAACCATGAATGTATGGTAGAGTTGTCTCCTCGGCGTTAGAATTTGGTTGCAAAAGACGAGTTGCAGCCTAGTCCAAGCAAAACACACAGCAAGTATTGTTACACTTGCTTGTAGAGCACATCACCGGCTATCTGCACATGTATAATTTGTCTGCGCAACTGGATATAGAAAGGCAGATTCATGCCACAAAACCAGGGCACTTTATTGCATGCCCAGTGAACAAAAATAATTTCTAACAATTAGCCGTGAGCAAATCATCCGCGGCTAATGAGTCACAGCTGGGTACAAACAAAAGTTACAGCAAGGGTTGTTACACATGCTTGTAGAATACAAACAAAAGCTAAAGCAAGGATTGTTACACATGCTTGTAGAGCACATCACAGGCTATCTCTACATGTATAATTTGTCTACCCAACTGGATATAGAAAGGCAGAATCGTTCCACAAAATCAGGGCACTTTATTGCATGCCCAGTGAACAAAAATTATTTCTAGCAATTAGCCGTGAGCAAATCATCCGCGGCTAATGAGTCACAGCTGGGTACAAACAGAAGTTACAGCAAGGATTGTTACACATGCTTGTAGAGCACATCACAGGCTATCTCTACATGTATAATTTGCCTACCCAACTGGATATAGAAAGGCAGATTCATGCCACAAAGCCAGGGCACTTTATTGCATGCCCAGTGAACAAAAATAATTTCTAACAATTAGCCGTGAGCAAATCATCCGCGGCTAATGAGTCACAGCTGGATACAAACAAAAGTTACAGCAAGGATTGTTACACATGCTTGTAGAGCACATCACAGGCTATCTCTACATGTATAATTTGTCTACCCAACTGGATATAGAAAGGCAGAATCACGCCACAAAGCCAAGGCATGCTTTTGCAACGAATTGTCTCCCCTATAAAACATTTTTCAATGTGACAAAATGGGTAGCAGGTAAAAGGCAGTGGTATCTTCAGCATAAAGATACCATAAAAGTGTTTACAGAATGACAAAGACAACATCACAGACTATCTATAAATGTGGGTTTTTTTCTCTTTAGCTACAATGAAGGCAGTTGCAAGCCACCAAGTGGAAGCACTGCAAACCATGAATGTATGCTAGAGTTGTCTCCTCGGCGTTAGAATTTGGTTGCAAAAGACGAGTTGCAGCCTAGTCCAAGCAAAGCACACAGCAAGTATTGTTACACATGCTTGTAGAGCACATCACCGGCTATCTGCACATGTATAATTTGTCTGCGCAACTGGATATAGAAAGGCAGATTCATGCCACAAAGCCAGGGCACTTTATTGCATGCCCAGTGAACAAAAATAATTTCTAACAATTAGCCGTGAGCAAATCATCCGCGGCTAATGAGTCACAGCTGGGTACAAACAAAAGTTACAGCAAGGGTTGTTACACATGCTTGTAGGATACAAACAAAAGCTAAAGCAAGGATTGTTACACATGCTCGTAGAGCACATCACAGGCTATCTCTACATGTATAATTTGTCTACCCAACTGGATATAGAAAGGCAGAATCGTGCCACAAAGCCAAGGCACTTTATTGCATGCCCAGTGAACAAAAATAATTTCTAACAATTAGCCGTGAGCAAATCATCCGCGGCTAATGAGTCACAGCTGGGTACAAACAAAAGTTACAGCAAGGATTGTTACACATGCTTGTAGAGCACATCACAGGCTATCTCTACATGTATAATTTGTCTACCCAACTGGATATAGAAAGGCAGAATCGTGCCACAAAGCCAAGGCACTTTATTGCATGCCCAGTGAACAAAAATAATTTCTAACAATTAGCCGTGAGCAAATCATCCGCGGCTAATGAGTCACAGCTGGGTACAAACAGAAGTTACAGCAAGGATTGTTACACATGCTTGTAGAGCACATCACAGGCTATCTCTACATGTATAATTTGCCTACCCAACTGGATATAGAAAGGCAGATTCTCCACAAAGTCAGGGCACTTTATTGCATGCCCAGTGAACATAAATTATTTCTAACAATTAGCCGTGAGCAAATCCTCCGCGGCTAATGAGTCACAGCCGGGTACAAGCAAAAGTTACAGCAAGGATTGTTACACATGCTTGTAGAGCACATCACAGGCTATCTGTACATGTATAATTTGTCTACCCAACTGGATATAGAAAGGCAGAATCACACCACAAAGCCAAGGCATGCTTTTGCAACGAATTGTCTCCCCTATAAAACATTTTTCAATGTGAAAAAATGGGTAGCAGGTAAGAGGCAGTGGTATCTTCAGCATAAATATACCATAAAAGTGTTTACAGAATGACAAAGACAACATCACAGCCTATCTATAAATGTGGTTTTTTTTTCTCTTTAGCTACAAATGAAGGCAGTTGCAAGCCACCAAGTGGAAGCACTGCAAACCATGAATGTATGCTAGAGTTGTCTCCTCGATGTTACAAGTTTGGTTGCAAAAAACGAGTTGCAGCATAGTCCAAACAAAACACACAGCAAGGATTGTTACACGATTTTGTAGAACAAGTTTCAGGCTATAATTTAGACCCTACTAGCACCACTTCCATGTCATCTCCCAAGAGGCAGGTGCAATATGACGTCGTTACCATTTTTTATTGTGGCGGTTCACCAGTAGGCCCCGTGACCCCAGTCCTATACCACACTCCCTCAGGGTGAGCTGCCCGCCGGGGTACATCCTTATAACATAAAACAAAACAGACACATCTGTGCTGCTGCCAAAAAGGGTAGTGACCCGTATGATGACAGGCAGATGTAAACTAAATATGGCTGGACACAAATTGCTGTAGCGCAAACTAAACATAATTAGACACAAGCTGGCGAAACAGGAACTAAACATAACTAGACACAAGTTGCAGTAACAAGAACTAAACATAACTAGACACAAGTTGCAGTAACAAGAACTCAACATAACTAGACACAAGTTGCAGTAACAAGAACTAAACATAACTAGACACAAGTTGCAGTAACAAGAACTAATCATAAACATACACAAGCTTACGAAACAGGAACTAAACATAACTAGACACAAGCTTACGAAACAGGAACTAAACATAACTATACACAAGTTGCAGTAACAAGAACTAAACATAACTAGACACAAGTTGCAGTAACAAGAACTAAACATAACTAGACACAAGTTGCAGTAATAAGAACTAAACATAACCAGACACAAGTTGCAGTAACAAGAACTAAACATAACTAGACACAAGTTGCAGTAACAAGAACTAATCATAAATATACACAAGCTTACGAAACAGGAACTAAACATAACTAGACACAAGCTTACGAAACAGGAACTAAACATAACTAGACACAAGCTGACGAAACAGGAGCTAAATCAAAAAAGAGCAACACACAGCCAACATTCACAACCAGTAGACAGACATACACATACGCAGACGCCACATAGACATACTTGGGTGGATTAGAAAAACGAGAAAATAACATTTTCACTGAATAATAATTAAAATTAATCCCTAGACGGAAAGGCAATAAAAAACCAGCTGTTTACTAATTACTAATTCAAGCATAATCACTAGGAAGTAATGAGGAAGAGTATATACTAGAAGGATGCATATGAGAGAGTCCGAAGACTGTCGGCGTGCAGAACCCTGCAGCCCTTGAGGGATCGCACAACCGCATGACCGTGCACAAGACCATGTGCGCTGTGAACAGCAGAGAGGTACATACGGGTGTACGACCGGGGACACAAACTACGTGTATTTAGCAAAACCAGCATCTACATTATCACCAAATAATAATAATCATTTGAGAGAGTCCGAAGACTGTCGGCGTGCAGAACCCTGCAGCCCAAGAGGGATCGCACAACCGCATGACCATGCACAAGACCATGTGTGCTGAGAACAGCAGAGAGGTACATACGGGTGTACGACCGGGGACACAAACTATGTGTATTTAGCAAAACCAGCATCTACATTATCACCAAATAATAATAATAATCATACAAGTCCACAAAAGAAATATAAATAATAATTAATAATAATAATTATTGTGTTGTTTTTACTGAAAAAGACGTGTAGAGGTTCAGTTGCGAGCATGAGGTTGATGGTATGGATAAAAGCATTCAACGCACAGAGCCACCTTACACTCGATACACTGCCAACTGGACTCTTTTCTAGGAGTCTTCAAGCCACCAGGCAAAGGCTTCAAAGTACAATGCCTGCAGAGCCGAGTTGGCTTCTGCTTCTTATCAGTTGCAGGTATCTTCTCTGGGAAATGGTCACCACGGCCAAGGTTCAGGGTGCGCCGGATTTCCTGTGTAGCTGGAGCGCGCTGAAGCTCTTCAACTGGACACAAATGCTCTGCAACTAATTCCTTACCAATCTCTTTCATAAAGGGATACAAAGCCATTTTTTTCAGGATTACAAATGTTATAATATTTCTGAGCATGAATCAATCCCATTTGGAAAAGTTGAAAGAACAATTTTGTCCACCACTTTACTGTTTTACGTCCAAATGGGTAATAAGAAGCTACCTGATCCTGCTTATCAACTCCACACTTGTGTTTATTATAATCCACCACGGTGCAAGGTTTCATAGTCTGATGAGAAGTTAGGTGGTGATTTTTACCATCATCAGTATCGATCATCTTATTGCCATGTACGGTAGAAAGTGTAAAAATATCCATTTTATCTCTCCATCTAGTTGCCAATATACCGTTACATGTTTTGGTGATAGTTTCACCTCTCTTCAAAGTTCGTTGGGAAAAACCAGGTGGCAAATTCCTACGATTTTTCATAACAGTACCAACACAAAATATTTTCAAACTGAGCATTTTCTTGAACAAATCTGGTGAGCAGTACCTACGGTCCATGTAAATTTTATGATTTCTATCAATGAGCTCCCTGGTGAGCCGTTCTATAAGAGCATTTACGGAATTATCATTGTTACCACCTCCAGAATAAACTTCCATATGCACAACTGCCCCAGTAATCCCATCGCAAACCATCTCAATTCTAAAGCCATACTTATGAGGTTTTCCTTTCATGTAAACTCTGAAATAAATTCTCCCCCTAAATGGACAGAGAGCTTCATCAATGGTCAATTTACAGCCAGGTTTGAAAATTTTGAATTTTTTCAACAAATGTCTAATCATCCAGGAAACTTTGAAGAGAGGATCATAGCCGGGTTCACCAACAGGAATTTGGAGGTCGTTATCTACTAAATGTAAGTACTTCAGAATGTAATGAAACCTAGATCTGCTCAAGCCAATGTTTTGTGCAAAAGTGGCATGAAGTAAAGGGTGAGTCGTAAAATAATCAGCGATAATTGGAATGTTCATAACACACATGTGAATAATCATAGCAAAGAACTTGTAGAAGCAGGAAACAGTTACAGGTTTAGATTTACATTTACGATCATAGTCGGACATCGTGGCTTGGGCATACCTATTGGTTTCATCAACTAAATTTTTATGAAAAGCGTCATCAAAAAGTATTTGAAACATTGCATCGGGGTGGACTTTTTGGGTAATACAGAATAATCTAAAGACGGTCGTACCTCACCAACAAAATCAGGAACCACAGGATCATCTTCACACTCAGCGTTCACCCAGTTCCATCTCTCATCTCTCATGCCACGACCAACGCACTCCCCATCATCTCTCTGATCATTCACCACTTCAGCGTCATCGCCAACTCTATCTGCACACTCGCCAATCTCATTCACCACATCCAAAAAGTCATCCACCGGCTCCACATGATCTCCAATTTCATGCTGAGCACCACTGCCGCTACATGCTGCGCTTTTCTCACCTACTGTCACCCGACTTTCGCTTTCACCTTTAGCACCATTCTGCTCAAAATAGCTGACTGCCACATCTCTGAAACAGTCATCATCATCACTCGACTCAACACAGTACACTGCTTCCACTTTTCTCTTTCGCAGACTTCTCGTACTACTAGCTAAACTCCCACTCGCTGCCCCTTTCCCCTTCACACCACCACTGACTGCACCCTCATCGCTCACTGCACTCTTCCCCTTCCCCCTCACTGCCCTCTTCCCCTTCCCACCACCGCTCACTGCCCCCTTCCCACCACCGCTCACTGCACCCTCACCGCTCACTGCCCACTTCCCACCACCGCTGACTGCACCCTCACCGCTCACTGCCCCCTTCCCACCACCGCTCACTGCACCCTCACCGCTCACTGCCCCCTTCCCACCACCGCTCACTGCACTCTTCCCCTTCTCCCTCACTGCCCCCTTCCCACCACCGCTCACTGCCCCCTTCCCACCACCGCTCACTGCCCCCTTCCCACCACTGCTCACTGCCCCCTTCCCACCACCACTCACTGCACTCTCACCGCTCACTGCACCCTCACCACTCACTGCACTCGCACTCACCCCAGTCTCTCCATTCGTACGCCTGACCTTCATAGCTGGCTCGCTCCTTGTCGAATCCCCATCAGCTCTTCCTCTCACATCATAACAGTTGTCTGCAAATGATCTGTTTTACATATGTCAGCTCATCGCAAGTATACATACATGTTACATGATAATGCTCAAAAACCCACTGATGAAATTAGCATGAACATGTGTAGTAGGAATGACTGTGCTGTGGTCAGACAATACAGATATATGTATATCAATCACGACAACAAAGTAAATTTTTGTGCAAAAATGTCAACAAATATAAAGCATGAGTATGTTACAGATAAATGATTGACCAGCTCTCATCTCCACAGCAGGCGTTTGCAACTCGGTCTCACCACTCTTTCCACCACCACCACCACACAAGTCTTCTGCAAGCATACAACAACAATTATGAAGAGCGAGTTATCAGGAAGCAATAGCATTATGCATAGCAACCACCTGGGAACGTAACAACAAGGCTCGGAAATTCCACAATAAATGCAAGTCGAGCATTTCAAAGAAATCAATCAGTGATCAGTTACAGATGCTTAGTTACAAGTGATCAATAATATGCTGAAATTCACAAACAATCATTACTCAGAGCAGAAAAAATCTTTTTTCACTGATGTTTCCATTTTGGCTATGCAAATGATTTTGTTTACATAAGTCAGCTCATCGCAAGTATTTATACATATTACATGATAATGCTCAAAAACCCACTGATGAAATTAGCATGAACATGTGCAGTAGGAATGACTGTGCTGTGGTCAGACAATACAGATATATGTATATCAATCACGACAACAAAGTAAATTTTTGTGCAAAAATGTCAACAAATATAAAGCATGAGTATGTTACAGATAAATGACTGACCAGCTCTCATCTCCACAGCAGGCGTTTGCAACTCGGTCTCACCACTCTTTCCACCACCACCACACAAGTCTTCTGCAAGCATACAACAACAATTATGAAGAGCGAGTTATCAGGAAGCAATAGCATTATGCATAGCAACCACCTGGGAACGTAACAACAAGGCTCGGAAATTCCACAAAAAATGCAAGTCAAGCATTTCAAAGAAATCAATCAGTGATCAGTTACTGATGCTTAGTTACAAGTGATCAATAATATGCTGAAATTCACAAACAACAATCATTACTTACAGTAGAAAAAATCTTATTTCACTGATGCTTCTATTTTGGCTATGTATCACCTGCCATGTATGTAACTGGGCAACTATAATATAGATGAAATACAGTTTTTTTTGGTTTCTAACAATCGAAAAAATATTTTTTAGAAACACTGTTATAATTGTAGACAACTAGCAAAACCATAGCAGAACCAATAACCATGTTAGTAGTGGGGAAATAAAAACACCTGTCACTACAACAATAATAATTATTATCATGACGACAGTAGTAGTCGTAGCAGTAACAACCATCAATACTACTACAGTAAACAACAAGCACATAAAAATCAAAAGCCTGATGAAAACCTTATTATTGCTAAGAAGAATGGCAATAATAAATAAATAACAAATGGACAGGTATAATAATAACTGAATAAAGCCAACCAAAAAACAAAATAAAGACGACTCCAGTGAGTGAAAAAAATCAAAATAATTATTATTATAATTATCACTCGCTATCTATCTAGTAAAACTTAGTATCAACTAGCAGCATGCAGTATAAATGTAAATAATGACAGTGAGGTTAGCAGCACACAGAGTAACAACAATAAATAGTAGAAGGACCAGACAGGCAGGCAGCAGATAAAATAATTATTATTAAATTATTTATTATTATTTATATAAATAACAAATCAATCAATGTCACAATCATGATCATCATCGATCATCATAGTAGTCACTAGCACTACTACTACTATAATAACAATCTAACTAGCATGAAAAAACGTCTGTTTTATTTAGAATAAATATTTATAACAACAACATAAATATTTATAATAACACTTATTTATAATCATTTATAAACAATAATAATTATTTGAAAAAGAAAGAATAATAATAAATAATTATTATTATTTATTATTATAATAATTATTTATTAATTATAGTAATGAAAAGGTCATAATTATTTAGTATTCACTCACCAACAGTTACCAAATCCTCATCATCACTATCTCCATCAGTCTCTAAACCACTCTCATCACTATTACAGAGATCGTTAAAAACATCGAGATCATCAATGCAAAATCTTTGAGAATTATTCATATTGCCGTGTTAGCGTTCCTCTGGCTCAAACTAGAATGAATTCTTTAGCGCCAAAATTAGAAGGCATAGACTGTCAGAAAGGCTCTGAAAAAAAACATCCTATCGAAAAAAGATTGGCAAATACGATAGTATAAAAATCTTTTTTGTCAGTCTTAGAAACAACAGAGAAATAAACTTAGAAAGCAATAGAGTGCGAATTCCTAGCACAGTCGTATGTAGTATCGCTAGCCGGAAGTGTAGCTACGAGTGCAATCGTGTGACGTAATTAATGTGTTAAACAGCAGATTGCTGTATTGAATAACCCTCACGGCCTACTCAGTGCTGATCTACAAGACTGCAAAATACCCCTCTTCCAGAAATGCTCGCCAATTCATACACTGCGTAAAATTGACGTCATCTTTGGATCGCAATTGTATTTATTTCTTTGCTGTACAGTTTTTATTTGCCCAATCAGATCCCGCTGTTTATTTTCATTATTATTTTATTGATTATTATTCTACATACTCACCACTTGTCCATTATTGTATGAATACCATTGATTGTTCCCTGACTCACCAAGACAAGCACAATTTTTTCTATCCATTTGATGTAAAGAGCATAAGACGATCCTTGTTATTGTTATCATATTTGACAACCTGACAAATCCCGCAATTGTCTATTGTTGTCGTTTCACATACGAAATTTGCTAAATAAACAAGCGTCGATTTTGGTTACGATGCGTATGTACTAGTTGCGTCCATATTGAGAAAAACGATCAAGTCCAACCTAGTGGCGCATAATAGTAAAGCTCAACATAAAATCATAGAACCATTTTTTGATGGGTGTCTTCATAAGGAATATTTATTCCTGTTGCAATAGCCCTCAGTAGACTTAGTACTAAATGAATTGCCCAATCATATTTCATTTTAAACGCAGACGATGTAACTTCATTTATAAAAATTTGTTATTATTTGTTATAATTGACCACGCCCACAATCCGAAGATGAAGTACTCGGTAATCACTGGAAGTTATAGTGAGCTAAAATTCAGCTGATATGACGAGCATTTGCGGCCAATGGCTTTTTGGCTAGCTTGTAAATCAAGACTGAGCTAGCCTAGAGGGTTATTTAATACATCAACCTGCTGCTTATGACTTGAATATTCAGAAACTCGACAAAAAAGTGTTCAGTGCTTGCATGCTTTCATCTCCACATTCCCCTGTGAGTGATAAGTGTGTTCAATTTTTTTCATTTCAGTCTTACAGGTTTTAGTATACCATCTATATGTGGCAGAAGATAGAAGCCAACTCTATTATACTTGTCAAATATGATAATAAAACGAGAAACTAAAAAGATTAAATGTCGAATTGAAAACCAAACTTTACTAACAACAATATCAGTCTGCTTACTCGAAATAGAACTTTTCAGATTTGAGAAATCAAAAATTATTTGCTCATATTCGCTCCAAATTGTTTGCCAAAATATTGTATACGGGTCACCGTTCATAAGGAAGTTACAAATAATTCTGTCATTTTTTATAGGTTGTAACAATGTTTTGGAACAGAGATTGACATACGTAATTTTTTTATGAACACAAACTTGACAGCTGTGAAAATTGAAACATCTCACCAAAGTCACCAGTAAACCAATTTTAGAAAACAATAACCTGCTGACATGTCAAAATAATACCAGTTTCACTTCCAAGTTCTTGGTGCCTAAAATTCCATTCACCGGAAACATCAATTGCCCAATAAAGCTGTGTGTTTGTGCTTTATTATATAGACTCTAGCCCGTGATGATGTATGATGATCTATGGAGTCACAAAAAAATATCTTCCTTGGATAATTACCAGTTCAGACACAATCGACACTTGCACTGTTCATTGATTGATGGTAACCAGTTTTTTAAATGGAGTAATTTATTATTGATTCTGTTGAAGTATACACCAGCAGCTCTCAAGCTTCACACATATTTTACATGTAGCTTTATAAGTTTCTCAAAATTTATCTACATGAAGTTGTATCTAAAGTCGCTCTGTAGCGGGCCATAAATGAACAAGACCAGAAATTTTTGGATACATCTTAATACCTTGACTTTTCAAAAAGTTTGTGGAACTCTGGCTTTAATTGTTCACATGCAGTATTACTATTCTCAATAAGAACCAGCTTACAAATGATATAAATTGAAGATGAAAATAATTATGATTATACTATATTAGTATTCATTCATTCTCATGTGAGCAACAGAAATAAAATGGATAAATAATCAACAAAGTTAATAATAATTTATTAGTATTATATTTTTTCAGATGATCACATACATACACCTTCTACATTAAAA
This sequence comes from Cryptosula pallasiana, assembly GCA_945261195.1. NCBI lineage: Eukaryota > Metazoa > Bryozoa > Gymnolaemata > Cheilostomatida > Cryptosulidae > Cryptosula > Cryptosula pallasiana. The sequence continues at coordinate 28,106 of CALYOO010000334.1, forward strand.
ATAAAATAAAATAAGCTTTTTGGTAAAATTTATTTAATAAATTGCTATCAGCATTTTTACTTGGTTATCCATGGTGGTAAAATAGTAAGTAATAAATAATAATAAAAAGTAGTTACTATCAATATAATTAATAGTAATAACTATTTAATTATTATTACTAGTCATAATTAGTAACAATGGATAATATGGAATTTTCTACAATAATTATGCATTGCAAACATTAACTTTCATTATTGGCGTTAGAAATTAGTAATATTACTAGCTTATTAGTATTAATTTTTTATTTGATGAGGGGTCATAACTGGTTGTAACAAATGGAGCGGAGGTATTATTATTCTGTGCACCTCAATAAACTAGTGCACTATTTCCAAATAACACTGTCTGTGAGAAACAGAGTAAGTTGGATCAGCTGAACTAGCTTGAAATCCAAAATATTTCTCATAAAAATCAACTTGTAATGCTCACATCAAGTTGCCAGTTGTCACAGTGATTGGAACGAAGACTAGATGAGAATTGATACACGGTCCAGCAGTTTTCTTTTAGGTCAGAGTCTCCAAGATTACGTAGTATTTTTTTATATTCTAGTAATTACTCCCAATTTATTGCAAGTTTTAACTCAAAAGTATTATTATCTTATTAAAAAAAATGTTTTGGAAAAGAAAATATGTTTCCACGGAAGCTTTGTACATTAATAACATTATATTCAACAACATTTTTCTTTCTCATTGCTAATGATTGACAAAAAACTTTTACTTACCAACTGTTCTTGAAATATTGTAGTTTCAGAACTTTCTAGTTTTGACTCCCGTGTTATTACAAAGTTCAACAGTTATTATTTCTGAAACATCAGCTTTTTTCAGCCCAATGCACGCTACATAAATAAATCAAAAAGCATGCTTGCGCGGGCGTCTGTGTTTATGTGCTTATGTCATCACAAAAAATTGAATGCAAAGAATGACAAAAAAGATGTGAAGTGCGATTTATGAGTTATGAATCTCCAAACTTGACTATGATTTTGATTTAGCAGTTGTTTTTAGCCTTTTGACGAGCAAGATTTAGAGTGCGAGCTATTTACCAAATATTAGTGGCACTTGCATTTTACATGGTGGTGGCTATCTTTGCTCCATCGTCAGTAGTGACAGTTGTATCCATTTTTGAATCTTCAGTCAAAGCTTACTCTCTCGGAACTTCCATGAAATTGTCTGCCTAACAATTGAATTTTTTAAAGTGACACCATCACATTGTATAAACAAGCATTTAATAGGTGTTTTACCACTGATTCTAATGGTGTGTATAGTTGAAGTTTTCTATTAGCTCACAGACTTAGAGAGATACTTGAAAATTCTGCATCATTGTGTCAGCTGTCTCTTCCTATTTAAACTGCAACCAACTTCAAGGACCTTGGTTTTATTGTAAAGCTACAGTAGCTGTCAAACACTAAGCCGAGCAACTATACGGCCATTAGTGAGTCACCAGTGTCTGGCTCGCATTTTGCTCGTTCGTATGTAGTGTAGGTTGATTTTGATCAAATCAGCCTATGACCTGCTGTTCACGAACTTTGACCTTTATTTATTTATAACTGTAGTCATACATTTGAGGTAGCGGTAAATTAATGTATGAAATCAACTTGTTGGCATGTTTTCATTACACTGAAAAAATTAGTCTATGAATTCTTGACAAATGTATTGAGATCCCGCTACTTGAAATTTTTTATACTATGGAAAAACAGCTAGAGATTTTGCAGCAACTCTTCAAATGAGTGTCGACAGACCCGGAATAAATGTATGACGATCTGTGGTAAATGCTGATATTTCAACTGTCTGTCTACGAAGTCAGCATTTTTTCTAGCTACATCAAAAAACATGGTTTTAAAAGTGCCTGCATTTCTGAATTTTATGGAACAGCAAGAGATGTTGCGCTTGAGTTATTGCCTTTCATGAATGCCAAAAATGCCAGGATGAACAACAGTTTGCTTACAGGTTTTGACAAAAACTGCATGCATGTCATAATGGAAAAATGCTGATCATTTTGAACACTATTAGTTTTTATTCCGGTGCTTTGCTTTTGCATTACAAAAGGAAAAAAAAATACTCAACTTTGCTAATAGGACAACTTGATATTCCTATGATTGAAAACAGTAACACTGAAGCCTGTATTTTTGACCTGATGTCCAAATGTTTTTGTATAATATGTAGTACAGTATAAAACGATTTGGTCATATTGGCAAAAAACAGTTTGAAGAAACTAAATTAAACAAGTTAAAGACGAGTTACAGAAGCACTACTCAACTGTTAGGCCACGTTTGTCATTAGCTGAACAACAGCTATTTGTGGTTAGGTTTTCCCTGTGATCATTGGGTGTCGCAGAAGCACCAGTCAGTCAAAACAAAATTTCTCTTACATGCTCCCAATAAGAAGTATAAATTTTGAAGCTAGATTTGTTGCAGAACATGTCATTGAATAAGGGGCTCTTACATTTCAATGTTTGCGAGCAAACTTAGGATAAACCCTCCCAAGGTTTTAATTGCAACAATTTTTGATTAAACTTGGCAGCCATCCATTTGGAACAAAGAATGTGCTGCCATAAACTTTATTACAGACAAACTAGTAATTGTAACTACTTATTACTAAGATTAAGTTGAAAAGTTATTGCTAATGCAAAAGTTCATATGTGAAAACTCGACAAAGAACCCCCAAAGAACATGAGTTGACTTGGCTTGAGCAAATTTTTAGGTATTCTAAGCGTGTTTTTAAAATATTATCGTCTCTGCTGTAAGTAACAATGCTTCGAAACATTAGTACCAAATCTAAAACTGGCAAAGATACCAAGTATGTCATGTCATAATAATTGTGGCCTATATGCATAACTTGCTGATGATAGCCTTCATAGGGGACAGAGAGCTTATCTATTTATTACTCCATCTCATCACAATCACAAGGCCACTCATTTGTTGACTGTCTAGGCTAGTGAGCTCACCAATGGAATGTACTGTGATTCACCTATTTATGCCCTGTGAGGTTAGCTTTGGCTAAAAGGTGTAATGAGGATGCAGTTTCAGCTGAACCCCACTAAGCCCCATAAAAAATACCAAATAAATCCGTCTAATAGCATCAATGCTACAAACTGACAACATCATTAAAATCAGTGTTGAAAGCCCTTTTTAATGTTGCATTATACATTGATGTGATTGTATCACTTTAGTAGCAAATTCCATATACTGCAGTGAATGTCTGTTTTAAACCTAACAGTCGACTATTCCATTTGCAGTGTCCCCATCACACCACTTCTATATCATTTATGGCGGAAGTCATAGCTTATTTTAGGCTATCACATAGAATGCATGTTGTGTAACGATTCCACAAGCTTTGTGAGTGAATTCTGCAATCGCTAAGATCGCGTTCTAAATAAATGAAAGATCAATTTCAAGCTGTAAAATTTATGAGTGTTTATTGATTTGTGTCAACTCTTTACTATACTATAACTTTATATTTGATCAGAGATTTTAAAAATTAATCAAAATCTTTGCTATGCCAATGCCTATGTTTGTGACTCAATAGTAAGTTGTTCTGCTTGATGTCCATATGGACTATGCCCTTACTGGGGATGTACATCAGTCCTGCAATAGCATCCTTCACACCTGAATTTTTTTAAATATGGTACAGTCAGCTGACAAACAAGTAAGGTTAGCATCAACAATATTTGACTAACTAAAATCTTGAATTTCATGAAAGTTGTAAAACTAATGAGGGTGTTTCTGGTAAACATCGAAATTCATCAACGGGTGTTTGAAATGCAATGCACTACATTTTAAAAAAACACACCAGATGCTGCGATGAGATTTTTTGGATTGGACTCACCTTGCTCGCTCTCAGATGGTAGCGGAACAGCGCATACAACCGACGCTGACATTTCACAATCCAATTGCTCTCGGGCCATTTCTTTCCTTCTGTTATGTTAATTCTCATCCTGTGTTATAACTGAAGAAATGGACTCTCTTACAGGTTGAGTAGAAGGATTTGGGTTTGCTAAAATGCAGGTGAGTAAGCTTTTGACAATGTTTTATTTGCTAACAATAATATAATTTCTGACTCATTTTTCATCACGTTTGGCATATGTCAAAATGTCCCTGATGCTTTATGCGATCATTCACCTGGCGGCTTGCTGGTGGTTCTGTTCCTGCGCATTGTAGAGCAGCTCAATATTGAGTAAAGCTTTTCGGTGCGGGCAGTCTTTCCAGCTTTGTGTCAACATCTTTTGTACGTCTCACTGGCTATGAGATCTGTAATGCATATTTGTTTCATTTATGAAATTAACTGCACAAAAGCAAATGTCTGATTTATTGTTGTTTGACCAATTACACTGTACCTCTATTAATTTTTTAAGTTTTGATGGTAGATTTGAACAAACATTGTCTGCAGCTATTATTTGTTCTTTAACCAAAGGGGATTGTAAATGCAGCTCAATCTAGTCATCGACTTTCTAGCAAATTTGAACTGAATGTTGGCTAACCTGAAATGGGTGCAAGCTAGGCCAGAATTACGGTAATCTGGTTCATCAAAACCATTTAAAAACTGATTTGCAATTTCATGTATTCTATACCAGCTGTTAGGTCCTAGTTCTATGTAGTCAGCAATCATTCGAAAGTGTGTCAGTGATGCTGTGTGGTGTTCATAGAAAGCTACAAAATATAAGTTCATGAACGTATATAAATAGCGTATGATGTTTTGATTTTACACCTATTTTTAGCGTTCATCCTTAGGCTAGTAGCTATTTTGTAACTAGGCAGTCAACAATTCTCAGTACAGCAATTAAAGAATGTAATAAACATTAACCAAGCAAAAATCAAACACAATTATCAATTAGTTATCAATATCGTGTAATTGATCATACACCAAGTCATTCTACATCGATTCAAAGTACTGGTTGCTTAGTGTTGAATTCTGGCCAAGGTGAAGACAACTCGATGCTGCTGATATAGTAGAAATAAACTTTGCTGTTAACTTTCTTTCTTGAGCGTCAAAAGCGGTTCTGGCCCCTCTTGGCTTTGCCTCTCGATTGCAATCCGGAATGATCCATTTGCAATTATTGCTTTCCCTTTTCTGTTGGATGTCCGCATTGTGCTTTCCCCGTTGAGGAGATTAAGTCTATTTACGTTTAAAATGACACATGACTGGATGTTTATTTTACGTGCTACACTACTAAACAAAAATAATTTATGAAATTATCTGAGCTTGTTAAAATGCCTTTCTGCATGTTCTGCCACCACTCATCGGCCGTTAGCAGGTCGCAGAGTTTCATGAAGGTGTACAGTAAGAGCATGTAATGGCAGCCCAAAGAACACTCTATGCTTGCACGACTTTTGGTCTGGAAAGAGCTCAATACACATAATGCCAAAGACAACACTCTGATTGTATGCTCGAAGTACAGCTTTTGGTGATTCAGCGGAATCTGGAGCATATGCTGGTTTTTTGCAATTCTACTAGAGCTATAACCACTTCATGTAACTTTCTTGCATTCCCTATTGCCTGTTGGTTAATAAGGAAATGAGCTACGTTAATCAGACTTTTACGACAATCTGTCCCTTTCATCTCTTTGTTTGATGCTGAAAAATAGATTCTTATCTTAGATACTGAAAAAATATCAAATGAACAATGTTCAAATTTGCAGGTAAGATCCAACCTTTTGATTCATTAAGGTCATTTCCAACCGTTATGTAAGTGTTAATCTTTTTTTAGCACTTTATAGCTCATGCAGAGACGCTGTCATAGCAACTTTATAATGTGGCGTATCCACTGTCTTTTTTGCGCTCAACTGCACTGGTAGTCTGCGTGCACCTAAGCATCAAAACGATGCATTGTGCTCAGTAACATAGTGGCGAGCATCAAATCAGACTAGTCCTGCACAATAGTATGGTTGTTGCATTGACGAATGTCTATAAATTGACGTTAAATTCGTGGCTAATTGATATTATATTACAGTTGATAAGTTCGATCTGGAGTGTTTCTGGAGTTTCATCAGCTTTTTCTTTAAAACTCATCTTCACACCTTTTCTGACAGCTCTTCCAGTTTGGCTTGGGTCTGTACAATTGACAAATTATGCGGCTACATGCTTGCTGCAAAACAGTTGTTGCAATAAATATTTCCTAAATTTAGTAAAAAAAAGCTAATGCAGGCCTGACCTTCATTGAATCAAACACAACTACGTTTCCTGTTTCTGAGCCCTTCTACCATGTATCAGTGACTGATATATGTTAATACTTGTCAGTCAGGGAGTAAAATGGTCTAGTGTTGTTGAATGAGCTTATGTCACCAAAGTAACTGTCAGGTACTCCACACAAGCAGTGAAACTTTCCTAAATTCCAAAATACACATTGATTGTACATCATTTAAACATACTTATCAAAAAATATATTGTACAACTTGCGTAATTCGTGGTTTATTGTAGCACCTCCACACTGTTGTCCACCTTCAAGTTGTCGATCTGGACTCTCACCAGAAAGAAATCTCAGGACATCTGTGCACAAGACTCCATTTGCTTGTATTTGTTCTGCAAGTTCCTGCACATCCTCTAACTTTGTTGACAGGTATAAATTTTGATCCATTACCGAACAACCTGATTTTGCCAAAAAGTAAATGTAAGGAGCCTCCACCTTCGACTGCACACTGAAGCTGGCATCGTTTCAAATATTAGATTGGCATGAAGCATACACATCTTGTTGTACAACTAACATTTTTCAGGAATTCATGTTGTACTATAGTATATGGAAAGTGGGTTATGATTCTTACACATTTTATTTTCACTTGGTACTCCTTGTCTGTGTAATATACTATCGGGTCATGAATGAACCACACCATAAGGAGAAAATGGCTGCTTCCTGCAAGAAAAATCAAGAACTTATCAGTAGTTTTTGTCAACAGCTGGAGTTATTTTCGTTTTGCAATACATGACTGGTTATCACTAACCTAACGATGATGCAAATCCAACAGAAGGCTGTAATTATTCTACGCAAGGCTCCATTAGTGTTTTGTTATTGCTGCAGCTCGTGGAAATTTTACCATTTTTTGGCCATGAAAACAACGAACTGTTATTTTCAAGACTGTAGGTAAGAGGGTAAACCGAACTTATCATTCAAAAAGCCTAATGGTGAGAATGGCTTAATAGTATGTTAGTAGATAGACACAGTTACAAACACGGGCTTAATGTCATAGTGGTTGCAAGTAAGGGAAGACGTGCAGGGCAGACACATTTTTTTGCTAGCTATAGCCCTAAACCCAGACAACTACGCGGAATGATGGCACTGACTCTACATGCCCAGTAAGTCGTGGCCAGCCTGTATAAAGAACACTTGGCTGAGCAGGGCCAAAAAATTGGAATATACTTCTATATTTCACTGAGAACAAATGTATATGCTTTCAGGAATTAATGTTGAGAACTTATTTTTAAAGCATAATTGACATGAGTTCCAGGTCTGTTGACATTCATTCCAGGATGTGTCTACTTTCATTCCAGCTATGTCTGCATTCACTCTTGTCGTTTATTCCTGTCTATTTTCGTTCCAATCCCAAAGAACCAAGTGGTTCAAGTCATTAGATAGTGGCAGCTCTCTGTCACTCTAAATCCTATTACATCATCATTATTTTAATGTCATCCAAAAATAACAGAATATACAAAAAAGGAGAGAATTAAAATTTGCAAATTTGGTTTGTACATCAGCACCTAATAGGTTTTATATACATGATCACGCATTTTCTTAGCAGTTTTAGTGCTGTTTTGATACACTATTTTAAAGATGAGTGTCTTTTGCTATTGCTATGAGCTTCATTTAAAAAATTGGAAATAATCAGCCCCTTCTCCAATTCAGTTTTTAAAATAACCCACCTGTTACATATTTACTTTTACCGTTTGCTTGCGTTCAGTTAGTCAATTTTCTTCTTGAAACTTTTAATGTCACTTTCATCATGCTATTCTGAATGTACAACTTCAGTTTCCCAAGGTTCGATCACAAAATCATGCTTAAGTCGGTGTAAAAATCCTAAATAGTGTGTTGTACATGTATTTATTTATGCACACACATGGTAATAATTGCACTGTAAAGCATGAAGCTATCATGCTTTGCAGTGATACATACAAGAACAGGAAGAATATCAAAGAATAATTTTACACTTATATAATATGTTTGTTATTCACCAGGAAATATATAATGTGAAACTGGAAAAAAAATATACTTATTGGGAATTTGAAGATATATATGTTATGAAGAAATAAAATTTGTACTACTGATTAAACTATCATGGTACATCCATGTTTTTCATTACTGTTCATCATATGCCTCATCATGCATTACTTGGTGATGGTGAGCTGTCCATCAGTACAAAATTCCTTTACGATTATGAATGCACTGTTTACTGTCGAATGCAACTCCACTGCTCTCTCAAAATTGCGATGGTACATCGAGTCATGTACACATCTGCAATTAAGATGGAGATAGTGGTAATTTTTCTCAGCGGGTATTTTAGTACTCAGGTTGCCTTCTGCGTCTCTTTTTCGATAAGGCACTGCGAAATGGTGTTTCAAAACAAAATTGTCACCTTTGATGCTTTTTTTACGGCCATGACATATGGCTATTCGACTGTTTCGATTCACAATCACATAGGCCCCACTTTGCTCTAGAGTGTGTAAGCGATATGACTTCACTGAGGCTGTGCGCCCTCCTTTTCTGATAGGCTGCGAGATCTTTCTCCCACTGTCTAATCACCCGCTATTTGGGACATAGTTGGTGTGCCCTTTGTGCCAGCAGCAAAATTAGCAGCCGCTTGATTTCCCCAACTGGCAATTACAGCCAGCAGACACACATTCAACCTTTTAAATGATTGGCACGCACGCTGTGGTTTTTTCCTTTTGTGCGCACCCAAACTTCTGTTTCTGTGCCATAACGCACAATATACATTCTGCCACCGTTTATTATGAAACGCTTTTCTGCAGCTACTCCCAATGCCTGTAAAGTTGATTGATTGTATTTACCTGTGAGAATTTGTGAGTATCAGAATTTTCCCACTACTTCTAACATACCCTACAAGACCCTACAGCATGAGTAAAAAAGGGCAAGTTGAAATAGATTGGGTTTCGTTTTTAAGCTTTCAGGCAGCTCATCGGCATGTGGCAAGAGCTTATGCAGATTGCTAAGGACTTACTAAAAAGATTGTCTTTTCGTCATCAAAGGTTGAAGTAGACCTATAGACTAGTAACTACCCATAGTTGGTGTTTATACATACGGTGGAGATGTCATGTATTCTCTAGGCTGGACGTTGATGTTACTTGCAGACACAGGAACGTAATTCTGGGCTTGGTAGGCTTGTCCCTTTAGCGGTTCGCCCGGTTGAGCATTAGCTCCCATGCCAATCTTGATACATAAATCATCTACCTGCAAATTATGCTAAGGCTCAATGATTTTATAATAACATCATATAGTGCCTCAATTATTTACTACTAGAGATTTTTAGCAAAACATTTCTCTTCAAAAACACCAATTTACTTACAGCATGTTGTTTTTTCATATTTGTTAGCCTTCTGTTTACATATTATATCGGCTAATGAGACTCAAAGGTGAACTGGTGACTTCAAGCTCCGACAAAAATCCGAATAATAAAGATAATAGATATACGCTTCACACAACTACTCACCGGAAGCCGTTCTGCCCTGCACCTTTTTTAATTATTGAGTTCATTGACTCGGCTGAATTATTATTGTACATGTCTCTTGTTTCCGTTTTTCCAACTCTTTGGTTTCAGTTTTGGAATAGAACGAGAATAATCTGTCGCTTGTAATCAGCAGAAATTTTACTCGTTTGATGCCCACAATTTAACTCTTCCAACAGCAACCCCCATTTGTTCATGAGAGCATTAAGCTTGGATTGCGGTGTTGTGTTTTCGCTGTCTAACAGTTCATCTGTACTTCTAACCACCAGTTTCATTACCTCAGCTGGCTGATCGAACTCAAGTGATTTTCGTTTCATGTTTTCTTAGAGATGTATAGTACACATTAAAAGTTAGAGTTGAGAAATGATCGTTTAAGAGACTTCACTATTACCTCCTCCCCATCAGTGACAAATGTCGAACAGCGTTTGTGCTCCTCAGGCTCCATGTTCTGTAGGTCATCCCATAAAATCTTCAAGTCTCCAGCTCTCTGCCTTGTAGTGAGTAAAATGGGCACTAGTACAAGAGGATTGCAAACAAACTCTGTTGTGCGAATAGTTGTCACAAGTGCAAATATAGATGTGAGGTTAAATGTTGTGTCAATGTGTATGGCGCCTTTACGTTTCCAAAACATGTTCAGTTGACCTTTGTTGTAAAGACATACAGCAAAATTATCATACCTGAGAGTAATTCTTCACACATTTTGTGTTTGTAAATCTTGTTGCGTGACCATGAGCATCCTTAAGCTGTCTACTTGGTCATAGGCTGTAAGCCATGTAGCGAAAACGTGCTTAGAAATTAACTTTTGTCGCCACCCCCTTTCCTTTGGCACTTTTTGTGGTGATTTAGAGTAGGTTGACTATGCTGAATTTGAATCTAAGGAGTTGCCTTGGGTTCCATTCCCACTTCTATGATAAATTTCATATTTTAAGTTTTTTAAGAGTTATTTTCCCAAATCTTTATTTTTTAGGCACAGGGTGCATTACATGCATGAATTTTATAAATAATCATCGAAAACAGTAAACTTATGCCAAAAGTGTGCCATTAGTGAAGTAACCATGCCAAAAGTGTGCCATTAGTGAAGTAACCAACTGTTTAATGTAAAATTAGAAGCATGATTCACTAATTACGGAAGTCATATTTTGCAAATGTGGTTATATCAAGTATTTCAATGCATCAACAGGCTTTCAGCTACTGTTATAGAAAAGGTTGGAGA
>CALYOO010000335.1:0-38847 GCA_945261195.1 Cryptosula pallasiana
GATGATGAAAATATGGATTATGATGAAGACTTGAACTGCAAAATAAAAGTTGTGATGTATTTTGAAGACGACACACTTTTCAGACACATCAAGAATCCTTTGAAGCTATCAACATCAACAACCTGAGATCATTCATCCTCAACAGAACTTCTCTGCTAAATACTATGACCTCACACCAGTGAAAAAGCTGTAAAAAAACATCAACAGATCAAGATCTACCAACTTCCAAAAGACTCCATTCACACCTATTCCAATCGTAATTCAAACCTCTGATACAATAGATGTTACACAACATGATGCTCTCTCCTATTTAGTTGGTACTAACCCAATGAAGACTCAAATGATATCGATTCTGAAGACAGCACACTTCTCCAACACACCAAGAGTCCCTTTCAAGATCTACCAACAGTTATAGTGGTGTTCATCAATGGATTTCGTGGTGATCCGATGTACACCATAACCTACCAACTTTCAAAAGACTCCACTCACGCCTATCCTGACTTTCATTCAGACCTCTGATATGATAGATGTTACCCAACATAACGTTCTCTCCTACTCAGATGATACCAAACCAATAAAGACTCAAACTACATCGATTTTGAAGACAGCACACTTCTCCAACACAGCAAGAATTCCTTCATAAAAAACCAGCATCAACTCAAGATCTACCAATGATAGATGTTACACAACATGACTTTCCTACTTAGATGATACCAAACCAATGAAGACTCAAACTACATGGATTTTGAAGACAGCATGCTTCTCCGACACACCAAAAATCCCTTTTAAAAAAAAAACGGCAACTGGCATCAATTCAAGATCTACCAACACCAATGATAGATGTTACACAACATGAGTTTCTCTCCTATTTAGATGATATCAAACCAATAAAGACTAAAACTACATGGATTCTACTTCGATGATGCTGAAAAAGAAAACTGTCCTGGACAAGAGCTCGAGAAGCTAATCTATAATTCAAGGGAATCATATCACTATAGGTGAGTTTTAATAATTTTAACCATAAATTAAAAAAAGGTTATTTTGTGAAAATTTTGTGTATTCTTACAACAAGAAAATGCCTAATTTCTCACGTAAATATTAACATTAAAACAATTTATCACGTAAATGATCAACTCATGAACATTTTCTGTAAAACATTTTTAAATTATATATATTCCGCATGAAAAAAAAGGAATTTTTTGTGTCTAATCGGTGTATTTTTTTACATAGAAGTTGAAAAAAATTACAAAAGCTTATAATTATTTTACAAAAATGCTTAATTTCTCACGTAAGTAACAACAGTAAAACGATTTATCACATAAATGATCAACTCATGAACATTTTTTGTAAAACATTTTTTATTTATATATATATTCCAGATGAAAAAACGGACTTTTTCGTGCGTAATCAGTATATTTTTTTACATGGAAGATGAAAAAATAACGAAAGTTTATAATTGTTTTACAGAAATGCTTAATTTTTCACGTAAATAACAACAGTAAAACGATTTATCGCGTAAATGCTCAACTCATGAACATTTTTTGTAAAACATTTATAAATTGTCTACATTCTGGATGAAAAAAAGACTTTTTCGTGTGCAGTCAGTGTATTTTTTTACATAGAAGTTGAAAAAAATAACAAAAGTTCATAATTATTTTACAAAAATGCTTAATTTCTCACGTAAGTAACAACAGTAAAACGATTTATCACGTAAATGATCAACTCATGAACATTTTTTGTAAAAAATTTTTAACTTATATGTATTCCGGATGAAAAAAGGGACTTTTTCGTGTGCAGTCAGCATATATTTTTACATGGAAGATGAAAAAATAACAAAAGTTTATAATTATTTTACGAAAATGCTTACATTTTCACGTAAATAACAACAGTAAAACGATTTATCACGTAATTGATCAACTCATGAACATCTTTTTGTAAAACATTTTTATTTTATATATATATTCCGGATGAAAAAATGGACTTTTCGTGTGTAATTAGTGTATTTTTTCACGTAGGAGTTGAAAAAAAAACAAAAGCTTATAAGTATTTTACATTAATTTTTAATCATACTATACTAATACATAACTTTTTATTTTAGTCCGTTATGAGATAAAAAGTACGCAGAATAAAGGACTTCCTCCCTACGAAAGAGAATGAGCTGAACAATGTAACTTGGTGAGTTATTTCCCTGTTCTATATAATGTAAACTATTTAATGTAGCTAAGAGTAAAATTCAAATTCGATAAAACTATTTATATAATGGATAAATTTTGTATTTTAGTTCATTATGGAATCAAAACGTACGCAGAATAAAGGACTTCCTCCCTGAGGTATATCATCAGCACATCAAAGAAGATATTGTCCAGGAAAAATGCAATGTATCAATTGATATTGTAAGCTATAGTAGTTTGTAACACACAAAATTTACTGTAAAACAGTTTTAAAATAATACTTATAATGTAATAATAAACTATAACAATAACTATAGCAATGTAGATAGATACATCATATACAAAAAGAACTCAGTACCAATTACAACTCCACTCCTCTCTCTCTCTCAAGATGCCATATGAGTTCGAATTATGTAAAAAACTTATCAAAACTTAAATGCCATACATTCAAAATCTAAATGCCATATGAGTTCGAATTATATAAAACAAATTATCAAAACTTAAATGCCATACATTCAAAATCTAAATGCCATACAAGTTCCAATTGAGCAAAAAAACTATCAAAACTTAAATGCCACTTAAATGCTATAGAATATTAACTCGGCGACTCTATTCAACGCCGTAACCCATTGCATTAACCCCGGGGTTTGATCCACAAAAAAAACACTTGGTAGGGAGATCTGCTCATATATTACTACTAGCGGCGACTTTTTCTCAAGAACCGTAATAGATAGAGCTAAAATCTTTTTTGTGACGCAACAGATAGGCATGCGGAAAAAATGTAAGTTGGTTCGCAAAGTTGCAGAATATTCCAGAACATCGCAATTCAAGTGCGAAAATGGGCAATAAATGGTTTTTAAAAGCATCAAAGTGGCTGAAAAAAAACGTAAGTAGTAGTATATGAGCATATCTCCCTACCAAGTGTTGTGGATTAGATCTCGGGGGTTATGCAATGGGTTACGGCGTTGAATGAATTCGGCGAGTTTATATTGTAGTTCATTTGAGGGGCATTTGAGTGGCATTTGAGTGGCATTTAAGTGGCATTTGAGTTTTGATTATTTTTTCACTTAATTTGAACTCATATGGCAGCTAGATTTTGAATGTATGGCATTTAAGTTTTGATAAGTTTTTTACATAATTCGAACTCATATGGTATCTTGAGAGAGAGGAGAGAGAAGAGAGAGGAGAGAGAGAGGAGAGAGGAGTTTTATCTACACTGAATAAATATAATGATCAAAAAGGAAACATTATATGATTATATACATTGATTACATAATAAGTAGGGAAAATCTTCCTATATAATATAGCTAGAGTCAGTAAATACTAAGTAATACAAAGCACTACAACTTGTAACGACAATCAATACATACATACATACTATGGTATCTTGAGAGAAAGAAAGAGAGAGAGGAGAGAGGCAGAGAGAGGAGAGAGGGAGAGAGAGAGGAGAGAGAGAGATTTTTTAGTTTTCTATACATTCATGTATATATGGTTAATTATGTACATATTTATGGGTATGTTTATATCTACATAGAGAGAGGAGAGAAGAGATATATCTACATTGAACAAATATATTGATCAAAAATGAATCATTATATGATTATATACATTTATTACATAATAAGTAGGGAGAATCTTCCTATATAATATAGCTAGAGTCAGTAAATACTAAGTAATACAAAGCAATGGTCAATTATGTACATATTTATGGGTATATTTATATCTACATAGAGAGAGAGGAGAGAGGAGATATATCTAAATTGAATAAATACATTGATTAAAAATGAATCATTATATGATTTATATAAATTTATTACATAATAAGTAGGGAAAATCTTCTTATATAATATAGTTAGAGTCAGTAAATACTAAGTAATACAAAGCACTACAACTTGTAAGTTATAACAGTTCATGCATAGTTTGTTCCTTTACAATGATGTCTTTGATGTACTGATGCTATATCTTAGGAAGGAAGACTTCTGTTCTATGTGCTTTTAATTTTGTAATGAACTAAAATAAAAAAGTTATGTATTAGTATAGAATGATTAAGCAAAAATGTAAAATAATTACATGAATTTGAATTTTAGTTCTAGTTACATTCGATAGTTTACATTATATAGAAAAGGAAAATAACTCACCAAGTTACATTGTTCAGCTTGTTCTTTCTTGAGCATTATTTTTACCAAGTGCTTTTGATTCTCTTTCATCTATCTAAAACAAAACGAAAAATACTTGCTTTATAAATATGTTGTAAAAAATACACTAATTATACCAAAAAAGTACTTTTTTTTACCTGGAAAATGTATATATTCAACATTTTGTTGTAAAAAAATACACTAATTACACCAAAAAAGTCCTTTTTTTCACCTGGAAAATGTATATATTCAGCATTTTGTTGTAAAAAATACACTATTTACACCAAAAAAGTCCTTTTTTCACCTGGAAAATGTATGAGAGAGGAGAGAGGATACCATTAGTCCTCTAGATGATTAAATTTACAGTAAATTTTGTGTAATACAAAGTACTTTAACTTCATTTATTCACTTGAGACTACATATCATCAGCATTCGAGATCGAGTTTACATATAAGAATAGCTGTAGAGAGAGTTTAGAGGAGAGAAGTTAGAGTAATTAAGTAATTCAGTAAGGAAATTGATTGGAATCGTAGTAATATTTTTTAAATACAACATTGCTTTGCAACGACTATTAATGAAAGCAATTATGAAATGTTGATAAGTAGCTAAGTAATCAAGTAAAGAAAACTGATTGAAATCACGGTAATATTGGTTAATAGATACTTGCGACATGTTTTATCAACGAAAAAAATCAAGCGATTTTCAAATGTTTACGAGTAACTAAGCGATTCAGTAGAAAAAACTAACAGAAATCACGCGATATCCGTTTTTGAAATATTTACGATAAACCAAATTGGGACATTGCTGTTATCAACAAAAAAAATCAAGCGAGTATCAAATGTTTACAAGTAACTAAGTGATTCAGTTGGCAAAAACCGATTGAGATCATGTGACATCCGTTACAAATATTTATGTTAAGTTTAGCAACGAAAAAAATAAATATTTCTCAGAATATCCGCTATAGCAAGTTACGATAATTTTGTACTCGCTCTAAAGGTAAAGGTTTTCAGTCCATATTTGGTCAGACCAAAATTTATGCGAGACGTTTTAGGCATTATTTCAGTCGACGTAATGGTACCAGTTCATTTTCACAAGTTTTTAATATTTATTTTAAAAATAAATAATTAGAGCTTTCTACTAGTATTAAAATGATTATTGATTATTTTTTACCTTATCACCACTTAGAGCCAGATGATTTAATTGACTGAAGACAAATAATTATTTTAGCGTTTCTTACCTTGATGCTCTCCTAGTAGCTGTAGTAGATGATGCTTCTCCGCTTGCTGTTGAAGAACTGGATGCTTTCTATGTGAAAACAGTGGCTCTTAAATAGCTAAAGTTGCACTGATTAAACCCTATGAATCAGCATTATTTCCAATGCTTTCGCGGGAATAAAAACTGTTTATTCCCGCAAAAGCAACGGTTTCCATTCGCGTGAAAATAAATTATTTATTCCCGCGAAAGCAACGGTTTGTATTCGCCTGAAAATAAATTATTTATTCCCGCGAAAGCAACGGTTTGTATTCGCCTGAAAATAAAATGTTTATTCCCGCGAAAGCAACGGTTTCCATTCGTGTGAAAATAAAGTATTTATTCCCGCGAAAGCAACGGTTTCCATTCGTGTGAAAATAAATTATTTATTCCCACGAAAGCAACGGTTTGTATTCGCCTGAAAATAAATTATTTATTCCCGCGAAAGCAACGGTTTGTATTCGCCTGAAAATAAAATGTTTATTCCCGCGAAAACAACGGTTTCTATTTGCGTGAAAATAAAGTATTTATTCCAGCGAGAGCAACAGTTTCCATTCGTGTGAAAATAAAACATTATTCCCGCGAAAGCAACGGTTTTGTATTCGCCTGAAAATAAATTATTTATTCCCGCGAGAACATTGGTTTGTATTTGTGTGAAAATAAAATTTGTATTCCGGCGAAAGCAACGGTTTCTATTCGCGTGAAAATAAATTATTTATTCTCTCGAAAACATTGTTTTTGTTACACGCGAAAAAACAGTTTATATTCCCGCAAAAGTATTGGAAAAAATGCTGATTCATAGGGTTTTATCAGTGCAACTTTAGCTATTTAAGAGCCACTGTTTTCACACAGAAAGCATCCGAGTTTTTCAACAGCAAGCGGAGAAGCATCATCTACTACAGCTACTAGGAGACCATCAAGGTAAGAAATGCCAAAAAAATTATTTGTCTTTAGTTAATTAAATCATCTGGCTCTAAGTGGTGATAAGGTAAAAAATAATCAATATCAATAACTATTTAACACTGGTAGAAAGCTCTAATTATTTATTTTTAAATTTTATGCTAATAACGTCTAAGCTATTTCTTTGTAGGATCACAGACTTTGACATTACCAAAATTGTGTGTTTGTCCGAGCACTAGTAAAGTAACCGACTCTAATTATTTATTATTGACAAAATAAATATTTAATGCTAGTTGAACCTAGATATAAAGTTATCTCTACTAGATAGTTTCATACTCACACAAACTTTTTCTTCGCTACTTTATGTAGATAAGCCGATAAAAATAAATGAATCAATTGTAACAATCAATTTTTTGTATTTTGTAGCCACAATGCCTACTTTGGACTCTTGTTTGAGACAAAACGCAGTAGCAGCAAAGACTATAAAACATCTGGTCAAGATCTACCAACACCAATGATAGATGTAACACAACATGACTTTTTCTCCTACTTATATGATACCAAACCAATGAACAGTCAAACTACATGAATTTTGAAGACAGCTCACTTCTTCAACACAGCAAGAATTCCTTTTAAGACCTACCACCTTCTTAGATGATGCCAAACCAATGAACACTCAAACTACATGGATTTTGAAGACAGCACACTTCTCCAACACAGCAAGAATTCCTTTCAAGATCTACCACTTACTTAGAAGACACCAGATCAATGAACACTCAAACTACATGGATTTGAAGACAGCACACTTCTCCAACACAGCAAGAATTCCTTTCAAGATCTACCACCTACTTAGATGATACCAAACCAATGAAGACTCAAACTACATGGATTTTTGAAGACAGTACACTTCTCCAACACAGAAAGAAATCCTTTTAAGATCTACCACCTACTTAAATGATACCAAACTAATGAAGACTCAAACTACATGGATTTTTGAAGACATACACTTCTCCAACACAGAAAGAAATCCTTTAAGATCTACCACCTACTTAGATGATACCAAACCAATGAAGACTCAAACTACATGAATTTTGAGGACAGCATACTTCTCCAACACAGCAAGAATTACTTTCAAGGTCTACCACCTACTTAGATGATACCAAATCAATGAAGACTCAAAC
This sequence comes from Cryptosula pallasiana, assembly GCA_945261195.1. Taxonomy (NCBI): domain Eukaryota; kingdom Metazoa; phylum Bryozoa; class Gymnolaemata; order Cheilostomatida; family Cryptosulidae; genus Cryptosula; species Cryptosula pallasiana. Next base: position 7,639 of record CALYOO010000335.1, read on the forward strand.
TACATGGATTTTGAAGACAGCATACTTCTCCAACACAGCAAGAATTCCTTTTAAGATCTACCACCTACTTAGAAGACACCAGATCAATGAAGACTCAAACTATATGGATTTTGAAGACAGCACACTTCTCCAACACAGCAAGAAATCCTTTCAAGATCTACCACTTACTTAGAAGACACCAGATCAATGAACACTCAAACTACATGGAATTTTAAGACAGCACACTTCTCCAACACAGCAAGAATTCCTTTCAAGATCTACCACCTACTTAGATGATACCAAACCAATGAAGACTCAAACTACATGGATTTTTGAAGACATACACTTCTCCAACACAGAAAGAAATCCTTTTAAGATCTACCACCTACTTAGATGATACCAAACCAATGAAGACTCAAACTACATGGATTTTGAAGACAGCATACTTCTCCAACACAGCAAGAATTACTTTCAAGGTCTACCACCTACTTAGATGATACGAAACCAATGAAGACTCAAACTACATGGATTTTGAAGACAGCATACTTCTCCAACACAGCAAGAATTCATTTCAACATCTACCACCTACTTAGATGATACCAAACCAATGAAGACTCAAACTACATGGATTTTGAAGACAGCATACTTCTCCAACACAGCAAGAATTCCTTTCAAGATCTACCACCTACTTCGATGATACCAAATCAATGAAGACTCAAACTACATGGATTTTGAAGACAGCATACTTCTCCAACACAGCAAGACTTCCTTTTAAGATCTACCACCTACTTCGAAGACACCAGATCAATGAAGACTCAAACTACATGGATTTTGAAGACAGCATACTTCTCCAACACAGCAAGAATTCATTTCAACATCTACCACCTACTTAGATGATACCAAACCAATGAAGACTCAAACTACATGGATTTTGAAGACAGCATACTTCTCCAACACAGCAAGAATTCCTTTCAAGATCTACCACCTACTTCGATGATACCAAATCAATGAAGACTCAAACTACATGGATTTTGAAGACAGCACACATATCCAACACAGCAAGAATTCCTTTCAAGATCTACCACCTAAATGATGGCAAAGCAATGAAGACTCAAACTACATGGATTTTGAAGACAAGATCATACCAAACCAATGAAGAGTCAATGTTACACAACATTATTTTCTCTCCTGCTTAGATGATACCAAACCAATGAAAGACTCAAACTACATGGATTATATTTCGATGATGCTGAAAAAAAAACCGTCCAGAACAAGAGCTCAAGAAGCTAATCTATAACTCAAAGCAATCATATCACTATAGGTGAGTTTTACTAACTTTTACAATAAATTAAACAAAATGCTGAATATATACATTTTCCATGTGAAAAAAAAGACTTTTTTGGTGAAATTAGTGTATTTTTTACAACAAAATGCTGAATATATACATTTTCCAGGTGAAAAAAGGACTTTTTTGGTGTAAATAATGTATTTTTTTGCAACAAAACGCTGAATATTTACATTTTCCAGGTGAAAAAAGGACTTTTTTGGTGTAAATAATGTATTTTCTTACAACAAAATGCTGAATATATACATTTTAAAAGGCAAAAAAGGACTTTTTTGATGTGATTAGTGTATTTTTTACAACAAAATGCTGATATATACATTTTCCAGGTGAAAATAGGACTTTTTTGATGTAATTAGTGTACTTTTTTACAACAAAATGCTGAATATATACATTTTCCAGGTCAAAAAAGGACTTTTTTGATGTAATTAGTGTATTTTTTACAACAAAATGCTGAATATATACATTTTTCAGGTGAAAATAGGACTTTTTTGATGTAATTAGTGTACTTTTTTACAACAAAATGCTGAATATATACATTTTCCAGGTGAAAAAAGGACTTTTTTGGTGTAAATAATGTCATTTTTATAACAAAATGCTGAATATATACATTTTTTAGGTGAAAAAAGGCTTTTTTTGATGTAATTAGTGTATTTTTTTTACAACAAAATGCTGAATATATACGTTTTCCAGGTGAAAAAAGGACTTTTTTGGTGTAAATAATGTATTTTTTACAACAAAAACGCTGAATATATACTTTTTCCAGGTGAAAAAAGGACTTTTTTGGTGTAATTAGTGTATTTTTTACAACAAAATGCTGAATATAAACATTTTCAATGTAAAAAAAGGACTTTTACGGTGTAATTAGTGTAGTTTTGACAACAAAATGTTGAATATTTACATTTTTCCAGGTAAAAAAAAGCCCTTTTTTGGTGTAACTAGTGTATTTTTTACAACATATTTTTTCTAAGCAAGTATTTTTTGTTTTGTTTTAGATAGATGAAAGAAAATCAAAAGCACTTGGTGAAAATAATGCTCAAGAAAGAACAAGTTGAACAATGTAACTTTGTGAGTTATTTCCCTTTTCTAATAATGTAAACTATCCAATGTAACTAGAACTATAATTCAAATTCCTGTAATTATTTTACATTTTTGCTTAATCATTCTATACTAATACATAACTTTTTTATTTTAGTTCATTACGAAATTAAAAGCACATAGAGCAGAAGTCTTCCTTCCTAAGATATAACATCAATACATCAAAGACATCATTGTAAAGGTGTAAAGGAACAAACTATGCAGGAACTGTTATTACTTTGTATTTATTACAAGTTGTAGTGCTTTGTATTACTAAGTATTTACTGACTCTAGCTGTATTATATGGGGAGACTTTCCTTACTTATTATGTAATAAATGTATATAATCATATAATGATTCATTTTTAATCAATGTATTTATTCAATTTAGATATATCTTCTCTCTCCTCTCTCTCTATGTAGATATAAATATAAACATAAATATGTACATAATTGACCATATATACATTAATGTATAGAAAACTAAAAGATCTCTCTCTCTCCTCTCTCTCTTTCTCTCTCTCTCAAGATACCATATGTATGTATGTATGTATGTATGTATGTATGTAGGTACGTACGTACGTACGTACGTACGTACGTACGTACGTACGTACGTACGTATGTATGTATGTATGTATGCATTGATTGTCATTACAAGTTGTAGTGCTTTGTATTACTTAGTATTTACTGACTCTAGCTATATTATATAGGGAAGACTAGTAGTAATATATGAGCAGATCTCCCTACCAAGTGTTTTTTTTGTGGATCTGGCCTTGGGGGTTATGCAATGAGTTACGACGTTGGATGAATTCGCCGAGTTTATATTGTATTTTATTTGAGGGGCATTTGAGTGGCATTTGAGTGGCATTTAAGTGGCATTTGAGTTTTGATTATTTTTTTACTTGATTTGAACTCATATGGCAGCTAGATTTTGAATGTATGGCATTTAAGTTTTGATACTTTTTTCACATAATTTGAACTCATATGGCATCTTGAGAGAGAGGAGAGAGAAGACAGAGAGGAGAGAGGAGAGTGGATATATTTATATCTACATAGAGAGAGGAGATATATCTACATTGAATAAATATATTCATCAAAAATGAAAATGATATGATTATATACCTGATTACATAATAAGTAGGGAAAATCTTCCTATATAATATAGCTTAGAAGTTCAGTAAATACTAAGTTATACAAATCAATACAACTTGTAATGACAATCAATGCATTCATACATACATACATATGGTATCTTGAGAGAGAGAAAGAGAGAGAGGAGAGAGATCTTTTAGTTTTCCAGCAATTAATGTATATATGGTCAATTATGTACATATTTATGGGTATATTTATATCTACATAGAGAGAGAAGAGAGGAGGTATATCTAAATTGAATAAATACATTGATTAAAAATGAATCATTATATGATTATATACATTTATTACATAATAAGTAAGGAAAATCTCCCCACATAATATAGCTAGAGTCAGTAACTACTACGTAATACAAAGCACTACAACTTGTAATAAATACAAAGTAATAACAGTTAATGCATAGTTTGTTCCTTTATAATGATGTCTTTGATGTAGTGATGTTACATCTTAGGAAGGAAGACTTCTGTTCTATGTGCTTTTAATTTCGTAATGAACTGAAATAAAAAAATTATGTATTAGTATAGAATGATTAAGCAAAAATGTAAAATAATTACATGAATTTGAATTATAGTTCTAGTTACATTGGATAGTTTACATTATTAGAAAAGGGAAATAACTCACCAACTTACATTGTTCAACTTGTTCTTTCTTGAGCATTATTTTCACCAAGTGCTTTTGATTCTCTTTCATCTATCTAAAACAAAACAAAAAATACTTGCTTTATAATATGTTGTAACAAAAATACACTAATTACACGCAAAAAAGTGCTTTTTTTTACCTGAAAAAAATGTATATGTTCAACATTTTGTTGTAAAAAACTACGCTAATTACACCCAAAAAGTCCTTTTCTTTACCATGAAAATGTATATATTCAACATTTTGTATGTAAAAAATACACTAATTACATCAAAAAAGTCCTTTTTTCACCTAGAAAATGTATATATTCAGCATTTTGTTTAATTTATGGTAAAAATTAGTAAAACTCACCTATAGTGATATGATTGCCTTGAGTTATAGATTAGCTTTTTGAACTCTTGTTCTGGACAGTTTTTTTCAGCATCATCGAAATATAATATAAGTAATTTTTAGAGTCTTCATTGGTTTGGTATCATCTAAGTAGGTGATAGATCTTGAAAGAAATTCTTGCTGTGTTGGAGAAGTGTGCTGTCTTCATCTTCATTGGTTTGGTATCATCTAAGTAGGTGGTAGATCTTGAAATAAATTTTTGCTGTGTTGGGGAAGTATGCTGTCTTCAAAATCTATGTAGTTTGAGTCTTCATTGGTTTGGTATCATCTAAGTAGGTGGTAGATCTTGAAAGGAATTCTTGCTGTGTTGTAGACTGTCTTCAAAATTCATGTAGTTTGAGTCTTCATTGGTTTGGTATCATTTAAGTAGGTGGTAGATCTTGAAATGAATTTTTGCTGTGTTGGAGAAGTATGCTGTCTTCAAAATTCATGTAGTTTGAGTCTTCATTGGTTTGGTATCATCTAAGTAGGTGGTAGAGCTTGAAAGGAATTCTTTCTGTGTTGGAGAAGTATGCTGTCTTCAGAATCCATGTAGTTTGAGGTCTTCATTGATTTGGTGTCATCTAAGTAAGTCGTAGATCTTGAAAGGAATTCTTGCTGTGTTGGAGAAGTCGACTGTCTTCAAAATTCATGTAGTTTGAGTCTTCATTGGTTTGGTATCATCTAAGTAGGTGGAAGATCTTGAAATGAATTCTTGCTGTGTTGGAGAACTAAGTAGGTGGTAGAGCTTGAAAGGAATTCTTGCTGTGTTGGAGAAGTAGACTGTCTTCAAAATTCATGTAGTTTGACTCTTCATTGGTTTGGTATCATTTAAGTAGGTGGTAGATCTTGAAATGAATTTTTGCTGTGTTGGAGAAGTATGCTGTCTTCAAAATTCATGTAGTTTGAGTCTTCATTGGTTTGGTATCATCTAAGTAGGTGGTAGATCTTGAAATGAATTCTTGCTGTGTTGGAGAAGTGCGCTGTTTTCAAAATCGATGTAGTTTGAGTCTTCATTGATTTGGTATCATCTAATTAAGTCGTAGATCTTGAAAGGAATTCTTGCTGTGTTGGAGAAGTATGCTGTCTTCAAAATTCATGTAGTTCGAGTCGTTCATTGGTTTGGTATCAATTAAGTAGGTGGTAGATCTTGAAATGAATTTTTGCTGTGTTGGAGAAGTATGCTGTCTTCAAAATTCATGTAGTTTGAGTCTTCATTGGTTTGGTATCATCTAAGTAGGTGGTAGATCTTGAAAGGAATTCTTTCTGTGTTGGAGAAGTATGCTGTCTTAAAAATTCATGTAGTTTGAGTCTTCATTGGTTTGGGTATCATCTAAGTAGGTGGGTAGATCTTGAAATGAATTCTTGCTGTGTTGGAGAAGTGCGCTGTCTTCAAAATCGATGTAGTTTGAGTCTTCATTGATTTGGTATCATCTAATTAAGTCGTAGATCTTGAAAGGAATTCTTGCTGTGTTGGAGAAGTATGCTGTCTTCAAAATTCATGTAGTTTGAGTCTTCATTGGTTTGGTATCATTTAAGTAGGTGGTAGATCTTGAAATGAATTTTTGCTGTGTTGGGAGAAGTATGCTGTCTTCAAAATTCATGTAGTTTGAGTCTTCATTGGTTTGGTATCATCTAAGTAGGTGGTAGATCTTGTGTAGTAGATGATGCTTCTCCGCTTGCTATTGAAGAACTGGATGCTTTCTGTGTGAAAACAGTGGCTCTTAAATAGCTAAAGTCGCACTGATTAAACCTTATGAATCAGCATTTTTTCTCCAATGCTTTCGCGGGAATAAAAACCGTTTATTCCCGCGAAAGCAAGGGTTTCCATTCGCGTGAAAATAAACTATTTATTCCCGCGAAAGCAACAGTTTCTATTCGCGTGAAAATGAACTATTTATTCCCGCGAAAGCAACAGTTTCCATTCGCGTGAAAATAAATTATTTATTCCCGCGAAAGCAACAGTTTCTATTCGCGTGAAAATAAACTATTTACTCCCGCGAAAGCAACAGTTTCTATTCGCGTGAAAATAAATTATTTATTCCCGCGAAAGCAACGGTTTCCATTCGCGTGAAAATAATTTATTTTTTTCCCGCGAAAGCAACAGTTTCTATTCGCGTGAAAAATAAACTATTTATTCCCGCGAAAGCAACAGTTTCCATTCGCGTGAAAATAAACTATTTATTCCCCGCGAAAGCAACAGTTTCCATTCGCGTGAAAATAAATTATTTATTCCCGCGAAAGCAACAGTTTCTATTCGCGTGAAAATAAACTATTTACTCCCGCGAAAGCAACAGTTTCTATTCGCGTGAAAATAAATTATTTATTCCCGCGAAAGCAACAGTTTCTATTCGCGTGAAAATAAACTATTTATTCCCGCGAAAGCAACAGTTTCCATTCGCGTGAAAATAAATTATTTATTCCTGCGAAAGCAACGGTTTCCATTCGCGTGAAAATAAATTATTTATTCCCGCGGAAAGCATTGGTTTGTATTCGCGTGAAAATAAAATATTTATTCCCGCGAAAGCAACGGTTTTCATTCGCGTGAAAATTAAGTATTTATTCCCGCGAATGGAAACCGTTGCTTTCGCGGTAATAAACAGTTTTTATTCCCGCGAAAGCATTGGAAAAAATGCTGATTCATAGGGTTTAATCAGTGCAACTTTAGCTATTTAAGAGCCACTGTTTTCACACAGAAAGCATCCAGTTCTTCAACAGCAAGCGGAGAAGCATCATCTACTACAGCTACTAGGAGACCATCCAGCATCAAGGTAAGAAATGCTAAATAATTATTTGTCTTTAGTTAATTAAATCATCTGGCTCTAAGTGGTGATAAGGTAAAAAATAATCAATAATTATTTAACACTAGTAGAAAGCTCTAATTATTTATTTTTAAAATAAATAGTAAATAATTATTTAACACTATAATAATTTCAGTATATTCACATCATTAAAAAACTAAGTTCTTTTACCATTTTGCAGGTGATGATGACATCACACTCCCAAAGCGCTTCTTAAGCTCCATATTGAACCAACTACAACTACCAACAACATCGACACTATCTCCACTACAACCACCAATTCCACCACCAACGGCATTCACATTGATGATAGAAGACCCAATCCTAACACCTTTAATGATACATCTTCCTGCTCAAACATCAACACTCCTGCTGCTATAGCAATGAAACACCTGTAAGCAACCAGCATCGAGGTAAGAAGTGCTAAAATAATTATTTGTCTATAGTCTATTAAATCATCTAGTTCTTTGGAACTAGCTTTTTATTATTATTTTATTATTTAGATCACTACAACCACTAAGAGGACTCTAAGTAGAGTTAAGGTAAAAAATAATAAATAATTATTTAACACTAGTAAAAGGCTCTAATTATTTATTTTTACAATGAATGATAACTGTTTTATGTTGATAATGAAGTAAAATAATACAATATTGAAAGTTTTAATCATTTTTTGGTTGTAAAGTTCAAAATCGACCTGTAGTTCAAGGCTACATTTAATAAGCTAACCTATTTTTTTCTCTCGGACATACGACAATTCTGTCTAGCAATGTTAAAATACTGCGATCTTGAGAGGAAACAGGGTAGGTTCTATGAGCATAAAATTATCTAGGAGAGATACTTCTATGGTCAAGAGAACGATTCCATATCGTAATAGGAGGATAACTCCATAGTGCAACTAGTTGAGTTCTTCAACTAGTGTTAAATAATTATTTATTATTTCTTACCTTAATACAGAAAGTCTCCTAGTAGTTGTAGTAGATGTTGATCCTTCAGTCACTGTTGTTGAAGTGGATGCTTTCTGTGTAAAAACGGTGCTCCTTATATAGCTAGGTTGTACGATGGGTACTAGGTACCGATTGACACGAGTTGATTTCAATGAAAAGCCTTTATAATATATAAGCAGGAAAATTCACGCGAAAACTAAAAAAATAAAAACATTCTTCGCGGGAGTTTTCCGTCTTATATGTTGTAAAGGCTGTACGCAAAAAACACTCACGCGAAAACCGAAACTCAATAAAAACTTCTTCGCGGGAGTTTTCCTTCTTATGTGTTATAACAGCTTGATGCAAAAACTCACGCGAACACAAAAAGAATAAAAAAAACTTCTTCGCGGGAGTTTTCCTTCTATGTACTATAAAGGTCTTATGCGGAAAACTTACGGTAAAAAAAATTGCGTGAACTTTCTGCATAAAGCCTTCATAACATAAAAGAAGGAAAACTCCCGCGAAAGAATTGTTTTCTATTTTCCGTTTTCGCGTGTGAGTTTTCCGTGTAAAGCCTTTATAGTATATAGAAGGAAAACTCCCGCGAAGAGAATTTTTTGACTGTTTCACTTTTCGCGTGAGTTTTCCGTGTAAAACCTTTATGACTTATAAGAAGGAAAAACTCCCGCGAAGAATTTTGTTTTTAGTTTCGGTTTTCGCGTGAGTTTTTGCGTAAAGCCTTTATAACATATAAGACGGAAAACTCCCGCGAAGAATGTTTTTTATTTTTTTTTAGTTTTCGCGTGAGTTTCTGCGTAAAGACCTGCTTATATATCATAAAGCCTTTTCATTGGAATCAACTCGTGTCAATCGGTACCTAGTACCTAGTACAACCTAGTACAAACCTAGCTATATAAGAAGCACCGCTTTTCCACAGAAAGCATCCACTTCAACAACAGTGACTGAAGGATCAACATCTACTACAACTACTAGGAGATTTTCTGTATTAAGGTGAGAAATAATAAATAATTATTCAACACTGGTTGAAAAACTCAACTAGTTGCACTCTCGAGTTATCCTCCTATTACGATATGGCCTGACCATAGAAGTATCTCTCCTAAATAATTTCATGCTCATAGAACCTATCCTGTTTCCGCTCAAGATCGCAGTCTTTTGGCATTGATTGACAGAATTGTCGTAGGTCCGAGAGAAAAAATAGGTTAGCCTTAAATGACATCTTGAACGACAGGTTGATTTTTGAACTTTACAGCCAAAAAAACGATTACAACTTTCATTATTGTAGTGTTTTACTTCATTATCAGCATAAAACAGGTTATTATTCATTGTATTTAATATGAAAAATAATTTTTACTGATGATGATTATTATTATTATTCTTATTATTGTTAATATTATTGTGATTTCATTTGGTTTTCATTGTTACTTTATTGAATTTTGTTCGTCTTGTGATCTAAATAATAAAATAATAATAAATATTTATTTACCACTAGTTGAAAAACTCACCTACTTGCACTATGGAGAAAATAGCCTCCTACAACCAATTCCGTTTGTGTTACAAACCCTGTCTTTGGATATTGATAAATCGAACCTCAACTAGAATTCACTCCTAGGTAATTTATCTTTATTAGATAATTTTATGCTAATAGTATCTAAGTTATTTCTTTGTAAGATCACAGACTTTGACATTAACAAAATTGTGTGTGTTGTCCGAGCACTAGTAAAGTAACTGACTTTAATTATTTATTATTAACAAAATAATAAGTAATTAATATTTAATGCTGGTTGAACCTAGATATAAATTTATCTCTACTAGATAGTTTCATACTCACACAAACTGTTTCTTCGCTACTTTATGTATATGTAGATAAAGCCAATGAAAAATAAATGAATCAATTGTAACAATCAATTTCTTTGCATTTTGTAGGACACAATGCCTACTTTGGACTCTTGTTTGAGACAAAACGCAGTAGCAGCAACGACTATAAAACATCTGGATAAGATCCAATTGAAGTAACTGCAGATAACTAAAGGAAAAACATGTGCTACAGCATACAGAGGTGAACAAGGTGTGTGTAGATTATTACTCAGTCTCATTACACTACTATTACTAAGAATTATTCGTAGGTGTTGGATAAAAGATTGAGCAGTAATTTTAATAAATTCTAACCATTGTAAATAATACTTCAACTCAAATAAAATTAAGGAAAATTGAATGGAATAACAGAATATTTCACCAAATACCCCAGTTTTCTTGTGTGATATATACAAATAGATGAATTATCTAGCTTCATCTATTTTTTTCATTTGAGTGCGATTATTTCCCCTCCTCTCTCCTCTTTCCTCTCTTCTTTCGCTCAAGATACCATGTGAGTTCGAATTATGTAAAAAACTATCAATACTTAAATGCCTCACATTCATAATGTTTTTTTATTGTAGTTATTTCCCAAATACTGTAAATTTTAACCATTTAAAGGTCTAATTTGACGATTTTCCGAGATATTTTATAGTATTCAATATACTTATTATGTAAATAACTAAAAGAAATATTTACGCTCAAGTCTCCTCTCTCTCTCCTCTCTCCTCTCTCCTCAACCAAATACTCCTCTCTCCTCTCTTGCAGTTATTTCCCAAATACTGTAAATTTTAACCATCTAGAGGACTAATTTGGTGATTTTTCCAACATATTTTATAGCATTCAATATAGTTATTATGTCATAAATGTATACTATTCAATTCTAGATATAATATATCCATAAATTATGTACATAATTATCCATATATACATGGTTGTATAAAAAACTAAAAATTCTCTCTCTCTCCTCTCTTCTTTCTCCCTCTGTACATAGCTATAAAATGTTAATATGGACATGAATTTAGACATGCACATGTACATAAATATGAACATAGGTATGTACATAAATGGACATGAATATGGACATGTACATATATGGACATGAATATGGACATGAATATGGACATGAATATGGGACATAAATATGGACATGTACCTATTCATGTCCATTTATGCACATGTACATGAATATGGACATGTGCGTATTTACTGACTCTAGCTATATTATATAGGAAGATTTTCCCTACTTATTATGTAATAAATTGTATATAATCATACAATGATTAATTTTTGATCAATATATTTATTCAATGTAGATATATCTCTCTCCTCTCTCTATGTAGATATAAATATACCCATAAATATGTACATAATTAACCATATATACATGAATATATAGAAACTAAAAAATCTCTCTCCTCTCTCTCTCCTCTCTCTCTTTCTTTCTCTCAAGATACCATATGTATGTATGTATGCATTGATTGTCATTACGAGTTGTGGTGCTTTGTATTACTTAGTATTTACTGACTCTAGCTATATTATCTAGGAAGATTTTACCTACTTATTATGTAATCAGCTATATAATCATATAATGTTTCATTTTTGATCAATATAGTTATTCAATGTAGATATATCTCCTCTCTCTCTATGTAGATATAAATATACCCATAAATATGTACATAATTAACCATATATATATATATGAATGTACAGAAAACTAAAGAATCTCTCTCTCCCTCTCCTCTCTCTCGCCTCTCTCCGCTATCTCTTTCTTTCTCTCAAGATACCATATGTATGTATGTATGTATTGATTGTCGTTACAAGTTGTAGTGCTTTGTATTACTTAGTATTTACTGACTCTAGCTATATTATATAGGAAGATTTTCCCTACTTATTATGTAATCAATGTATATAATCTTATAATGTTTCATTTTTGATCAATATATTTATTCAATGTAGATAAAACTCCTCTCTCCTCTCTCCTCTCTCTCTTCTTTCTCCTCTCTCTCAAGATGCCATATGAGTTCGAATTATGTAAAAAAAATTATCAAAACTTAAATGCCATACATTCAAAATCTAGCTGCCATATGAGTCAAATTAAGTAAAAAAATAATCAAAACTCAAATGCCACTTAAATGCCACTCAAATGCCACTCAAATGTCTCTCAAATGAAATACAATATAAACTCGGCGAATCCCATCCAACGCCGTAACTCATTGCATAACCCCCAAGGTCTAATCCACAAAAAAACACTTGGTAGGGAGATCTGCTCATATATTACTACTAAGACTTCCCTACTTATTATGTAATCAATGTATACAATCATATAATGTTTCATTTTTGATCAATATATTTATTCAATGTAGATAAAACTCCTCTTTTCTCTCTCTCTCTCTCCTCTCTCTCTTTTCCTCTCTCCTCTCTCTCAAGATACCATATGAGTTCGAATTATGTAAAAAAATTATCAAAACTTAAATGCCATACATTCAAAATCTATATGCCATATAAGTTCAAATTAAGTAAAAAAATAATCAAAATTCAAATGCCACTTAAATGCCACTCAAATGCCACTCAATGCCCCCTCAAAAGAAATACAATATAAACTCGGGGAATTCATTCAACGCCATAACCCATTGCATTCACCCCGAAGTGTAATCCACAAAAAAACACTTGGTAGGGAGATCTGCTCATATATTACTACTAACGTAGACCCGCTAGACGAAAAAATATCAAATTTTGAAAGACCGTGCATTTCGCTCACCTTCTGATTCGACATCATGGCACGTCCTTAAAAAATCTTTCAGAAGCGGCCATCTTGAAGTTTTGAGAAAATCACAGTTTTCAGCATAATACAGCTTCCCGTTGGAGAACCAAGAGGCCGAATTAGTTGAAATTTGCAACAAACATGTGCCATGGTGTATCAATGTACCACTTTGAACCTCACAGTGATTGCACAAAACTGTTTCAAGTTTTCTCCATTTTCAAATTTGAAAATCTTCAACAGAAACAGCACCTTTCAATGCTTTCCGAGACAAGTGAAAAGTAAAATATCACGCCACATAGCCCCATGCTTGAACTTTAAAAAATTGGATACCCCAAGTTTCTCACAATACCGGCAACACAGCTATTCCATTTTCAAAAGGGGTCTCCCAAACTGAAAATTGACTATAACTCAGGGAGGGTTACTCCGAACTGCATACATTTTGAATGGTTGTGATCGCATTGTAACTCTCTTTCGTATTTAACATCCGTCGTGTTTCAGATCATTGGCGAAAGAGTCAAAGCCCATTAAAATTTTCAATGTGTGACAAAAATGTTCTTTGTTTACTGTTTTCGCCGCGGAAAAAATTTTTCTCCTTAAAACTTTAGCACAAATATTATACAGTTGACAAATTGAACAACTCTGAAAAAAAATTTAAAATTTTTGATGAGTATTTAGCGATTTCCGCACCCCAAAATAGTTTTTTGTATGTAGGCCTTGCCACCTTTTTCTCATCTTAAGCTGTTCATGCAACCTGTTGAACATTGCTAGATGGCTAAATGGTTAACATGCTGACCTGCTGTTGATAGGATTTGGGTTCCATTCCCAGCTAGGGATTTATTCCTCGCATAAAAATAATTATTGTCAGAAGGGAGTTGCCAAGTCAGCATGAGTATATGTAATAGCATGAGTGCATGTTGTGTTGGCAGTTGCGAAGCATGTGCTTGTGTGGCTCCAGCACAAAAAGCATCTAGGCACTTCAAAAAGCTGCTTTTTTGCAAACAGGAAAAGCTATCGCAAAACAGTTGTTAGTATGTACTAAATTATATTGTGAATCAGCAACATGTCTTTATAGCTTGATGGCTAAGGTGATTGCCTGCTGTTTCAGAGGTACTGGTATGATTCCCAGTGGCGGAAAACTTTTTTCTTTGCAAGTACATCTTTGCTCCGAAACATAATGTTTAGAAATAAAGGGCGGCCAGAAATGTGCTTTTCAGTAAGTGGTTGATGGCGTAGTTGGCGTAGTTGGTGTCATGCGAAAATCACCACAACCAGTACAAGTGTTCAAGTCCATTCAGCGTCATTTTGTAACATTGATTCTCTAAAACACTCTTGTTTTTGCTCGCAAACAAATCAATATCTAGTTTTTGTTGTTATTATTATAGTCATCATCATCACCGATCATCACCGATCGTCATCGATCGTCATCAATCGTCATCGCCATTGTCGTCGTCTTCGTTGTCATTGTCACGATTACTGTTACAGTCACTGTTGCTGTTACTGTTAATATTATCATTGTTATTATTATAATGAAGTACCTAATTCAAATGAATAAAAAATCTGATGACAGTAATGCAGAAATCATATTGATTTGCTGATTCATCATTGATTAATTTAAGTGTGGGCACGGGTGATAATGCAAAAAAAATATTATTTTTCTGGTCTGATATGAGATTGATAAAGGAATGGAATAATTTTCCAGTTTTGTATTGAGATTATTTACATTGGCTGATTAAAAAGAAGATTAATCTTTTATGAGATTAGATGGTGAAATAATTTTCACAAGTCAAAGTAAGGGAATATAGAAACTCATGGCAAAAGGAAGAAAAGATTGTTAGATCGGTAATTATTAAAATAAACCTAACGCGTTTGACATATTAAAAGAAATCTAGAATTAGATTGATATCGGAAATATTAATGGAACGGAATTGATTGACGATACAGAGTTCCACTAGTTACTTATCCAAATGATTGAGTTGAATCCGAGATTAGTACGAGCTTACCAAAAAAAAATAAGTTAATCAACATTGATTTGGGGAGCATCTCTGTAATTGATTTTACATTAGTATAAAATAGAAAGCCTTCCATAACTATTTGCTTGTTTTTATTCAATCCCTACTGCAACATTTTTTTTTTCTTCAATTGATTCTGTTTTGTTCTATTTCACAACTATGTACAATGGCTGGGATGAATACCATGAATTCGAGTTTGTAAGTGCAACACGATAACCTCTTAATATTTCCTTTAAACAGATTACCAGCACAAAATAAACAATATATATTTATTGCACAAGCAAACGTACAAACTTTTGCTCTTTTCAAAATATGCACAATGAGCTCTGTGCCATAGTACACAAAAAAAGTCTCAATCGTTGGCGAGGAACATAGAACTATAAGAAATAATGACTATATATCATCAAATAAATTCCATAACAATTTTTTTTATCCATTTAAGTAGAGTTTGATTGAGAGGAATATCAAGGAAAGCTGTGAATGCAAAAAGGCAGGTAGTGGGTATGAAGGTGGGGATAAACATTTTAGTAGAGATGATCATGTGACACCTGAATGTAAAAATTATTTGAGATTATTTATTTGTAACATTGAAACTTGAAATAGTCGACTTTTTGTTGCAGAAACTCCCCATGTCAGTTAGAATTGATGACAGTTTTTTGTTTTACGCGAAAGGAAAAGTCGAATGTAAGTAAAACTAATTCATTAACTTTGAAAAATGACAGTTCAAATAAGATTGTAAATAGTCAACTCAAAACATTTACATAAATTAAAATTAATAAAAAACAAAGCACGAGAAATTTTTTTAGTGTCAGTTCTACACAAAGATTGTAGTATAGGGATTTTAAAATAAAAGTATGAATAGGAGTTATAACCAAATTTTTTCTCAGTCAGACAGCTGATATAAAAAAACATTTTTGTATGGCAATGTTTTTTGTATGGATATAAAAAGTCCTACACAAATGAGGGAAAAGTATTTGTAAACTTTTGCTTTGCCCAAAAAACTAGCTACTTTTTTCCTTTTTCTGCGCGAAGAACTTGCAAAGATTCAAGTTTTTTTAACAGAAGTCTGGCACTTTTGATTCTATCTCCGCGAAAAAGTTTAGCTACGTTTGATCTTTTAACCACTCAAAAATCTTGCCAAAATTTTAGTTTTGTTTTGGGCAAAATATGCTTGTTATTTTCAGGTAAGAACTCACCTGTTTTTTGCGAGCCAAAAATTTTAATAAAATCTCATCTTTTAGTCCAAAAATATTGCTGCTATTTTTTCCTTTGCATAAATATCTAGCTAACTCTGTTTTCTTTTTCGTGCAAAAAACTTTGACATAATTTCAATTTTTTCCTCGAAAGTCTGACTATCCCTGGCATTTTACTTTGCCTGAAGGATAAGGGGCTTCTGTCTTTTTTGGAGCAAAGATTTTGCAAAATTTGAATTTACTTCTTACAAAAGTTCAGCTCCTTCTGTTTTTGTTTGTTTGAGCAAGAAATTAGCTGTCTTTGCTCTCTTTCACATAAAGGACTTGCAAAAACCAGTTTTTTTGAGGTGAAAATTTAGGTAGTTTAAATCTGTCTTTTGGAAAATTTTTTATTGTTTTGACAATGTTTCTTGCAATGAATCCCATTGGATTTAAAAATAGGCACTTCAGTGCAAAGTAAGTTATATAAGAGCCTTTTTATCCAGATAAAAGCATCCACTTGAGTGCCAGGGTCTAAGAGAACAACTTCTACTGGAACTACTAAGACTCCTCTCAAGACTGCCAAATCCTTGAAAAAGTTCAAATTTTATCAAATAGGTAACTGGAGTATATTAATTATTATTACTAAATGCAATAAATCCAATTTTTATCAGAGGGGTAAATGGATTTTATTTAACTAGAGTTTGACAATTAGAGTCTAATAGTTAGTATTATGGTCTATATTTTTTTTTAATTTTAAATTATTCTTTATGCGCATTTTGTTTTCATTTTAGATCGCAATGAATATAACAGAAAGAACAAGTTACCTAAAGGGTATCAAATCAGTAGCACGTAAGACCTATTAGCCATTATAGTCAAGATAGTGACTTACCAATCAACACTGTTCATCACGACGTAATACCTGCTAGATATGTTCGAGTTGAAGCACAATGTAAATGCAGTGACATTGTCAGATCCAACCATAATAGGCTTCACAGCTTTGCTGTCTGTTTTAAAGATCGTATAAGCTATCACATACTTAAAAAAGTTCAAAAAATTGCATCGAAGATAGAATGTTTTCAGGGGATGACCAAGCAAAAATTGGTCCCTTACATATTTAGTTTTATACTTTAACTTGATGTTTAAAGTTCATTGCATACAATGTTATTAGATCTTATCCACAATCTATTATATTTTCTTTTATTCCAAGTATTATTATAATGAATATTGAAAGTTTCAACTCAGCAATGACTATAGTTAGGTCTTTAATTTGGTTTCAAAGATTTATTCAGTTAATGTCAAGTATTTATCCTAACTTAGATCCTAATACAACTATACTCTAAAAAACACCAACAAAACTAAAGTTTCCCGTCATCACAACTTACATTAAAACCAATGCTGAAACCAATATGTGAACTGGGATTAAAATCAATCTTTCATCCCAATGTAGCAACCTTGCGCAACATGATAAATGCAACAGATATTAGCAATTATCCACTCTCATCCAAATTTCAAATTAAAAGACAGAAAGCTATAAAATTTATGTGTCAATACTAGGAAAAAAAGTTAAGACGTTCCAAAACACATGACTTGACCGGGTACCTGGAATCACGGGAAGAAAAAAGCATTACAAACCATACATGACTCAACGGTTGTCTAAAGCAGAGATAAAATAAATGGGATGAATCTCAAAAAAAGTAATAAAAATAAATTTTCAGAGCTATGGAAAGAAACTCACAATAAATTCGCAAATATTACTGGTGATCGGCTCCTAATTTGGAAAAATAAGCATGTGCTAGGTGTGGGACTGGCAACAAAAAAACTGGCGAGAAGTGATGTGTTAATTTGAGTATGATTGAGGCACAACTGCGGTGTGTACCTAGAAAAAAATATGACTTCTTGCATTTGAGATCTGGTTCTACTAAGTAAAAATATTTGAACCCAATTATATGTACACCACAGCTCATGCAATTATACAAAACGGGACTCTATACCTGGTGCAATAATCACGTGATACATCAATCTACTTTCTAGAATTTTATATCTGTTGCACAAAAAATTGACCTACCAAATTTTCCTGACACTTGTTTCTCATAAAAAGAACTTTGAGGAACATTAGTACCATATTTTCCCACTTAACTATTTGGGTATCTGCTTCCATGTATTACTACCTGTAGATCTGTAATGGTGTAGCAACTCAGACAGAAACCTCATTGCTATCAAAACTCAATATATTACTCTAAAAATGGAACATGAAGCTGTTGGATGGTGATAAAGTGAAACGAAGTGAAGCCTAAGCTAAAATAAAATCATTGTAGCGATTAGGTGTCAAATTGACAATCACCATAGTTGTTAGACACTCAGTCTCTGATTGAGTAACCGAGGCTCATGGTGCATGCAGGCTGCTCTTTAAGCTATGTAGAACTTGTTTAAGATAAGCAAGAGTATTGCCTTTTTATGAAACTCCACCACAGGTTGTTTCAGTTACAACGCGCAATTCCGGAATGATTTTAATGAAATGCTTTCAAGCTTATGTCTATGACTGATATTGTGATATATTTGCAACTTGTGCCAGAAAAGGTTGGTAGTGAGAGAAAGCCCATTTTGGGGAATTAAAGCAATAGGTCAAAGGTGTTCGTGTGTGCGAGTGAAAAATGATAGGTCTTTAGAGAGAATTACAGTAAAGCCGATGCATGAAAACCCTGCCGGCCTGTAGTAGTATGATTATGAATCATCCTACTACACACTGTGGTTTTCAATATATACATTTGCATATACTTATCAATGTACGTAGTAGCTGTTACTAGCATTGTTCAGTGACTTCTAAGATCCCGCCTGGTGTGCTTGTTAAAACTTATACGGATGTAGTTGTGAGAACGAGTTATTTTTGTACATATTTCATAGTAAAACTACACACTGTACTATTAGCCTGACGGAATGTAGTTCTCATTTAGGTGAGAGAAGGAAAAATCTTGCTGGGTACTTGATCATCGCTAGCAAATTGTAATTTTGATATGATTCATTAATTTGGGAACAAAATAGGTTCCAGAAAATATGTAAAGTAGTGGCAAGCTTGATAGAAAATTGTAAAATTTCGAAGCTGTGATGTGTGCACTAATTGCCCAGACAAGTCAATAATCATGCAGTTATTTATAAATTTACAGTATAACCTGCTTGCTGACAATTATGAAAACATTAACATGTACGCTTTTTACTTTTGGGAGCCCAGATAAGTCTCCGACTGTTCGAACTTTTACTGAAGAGAGTGAGCGCAGATGAAACTTCAAGAAAGCAGATTCAGAGATCCTGTTAATTTTTAATTCATTGGTAGAAAGTACACATGTGAGAAAATTACAAATTATGAATGGATAGCAAACTAGTATTAGTTACAAAATGCAAAATCTTCAATTGAAATAGTGAAGCAAACTTATTAAAAAGACAATAAATACAAAATGTAATCGAGTAACTTTCTTCCAACAACACTAATTCAGAATGAGACATCGATTAAAACTAAAATTTTAATTTTCACTTTATGTTCCACTTTGACACATCGCACAGTTTACTATTTTTGTAGTAACAAGACATGTACATTCAATTTTTCAAAGTTTGAAACACGAACCGTGTAATGTTATAAGATTCATTCTTACAGTTTAAATCTTAGCTTAAAAGTGAAGTTATTTGTATAATTTTATTACCTCTTGCAACCAGCCAGAGAGTTCGTTGCTTGCTCTAGAACTAGAGTAGCTCGTCAACTTCAGCTTGAAGTCTCGCTGTAAAAGCAAATAATTGTGAGCTGTTGGTTTAATTGCTTGATTGAAAAAGTTCTAGAGTGAAGTTATTTGATTGATTGTTCTCAACAATTTCAGCTATGTGTAAATTTTCTTGAACACAATTATTAAGCAAACAAGATGGTAAAAATATTACATGTACCGAGTGTTGTCCAGGAGAAACTTACAAATTGGGCAAAAATTTTATTCTCCATCTCACTGTTTTTTTCAGCAAATAGTTCTGTTATCCTGCCAGTGTTTCGTGTTTGCATATGCCACCAGCCTTTTTCTTAGTTAATTGACGGAACAATGTCGTCTGCTTCAACACACATATCTGAGCTTAAGAACTATTACATGTAGTGAAATCACAACTCTTGTCTGAGCAGCACAAGAACCTAAAGAGAGGCAAAGCATGCTACAAAGAGAACTGGTGAACTTGTAGCCGTTTATAGGCGGGGTTTACTGGAAACATCTGTTCTAGTTTGCATAATGTCCAATAATGCATGAGAAAAGTACAAACAAAATAATACAGAATTATTATTTAAAAACAGTCAGACACATGACACATGGTTGAATATAGAAGGTGCAGAGAGTTGGAGGGGGAGGAGGTGAGGATGGGGCGGGCAAGGGGGAGGGCAGACTAGCGGGCTTATTAGCCAATCCGGATGTTGTTGTTGTTGTCGTGGTCGTTGTCATTATTGCTATCATTGTCATTATTATTGTCATTACTATCGCCATTATTATCGTCATTATTATTGTCATTGTTATCGTCATTGTTATCGTCATTATTATCATGGTCATTATTATCATGGTCATTATTATCATCGTCATTATTATCATCGTCATTATTGTCATCGTCATTATTGTTATCGTCATTATTGTCATAGTCATTATTGTTATCGTTATCGTCGTCGTCGTTGTTGTCGTCTTCATCGTCATCATCATCATTGTCGTCATCATCGTCATCATTTATCGCCATCGTCGTTATCGTCATCATCGTCATCGTCATCTTTGTCATTGTCAGCATCATCATTGTTGTCATTGTCATCATCATCGTCATCATCGTCGTCATCGTCATCATCATCATCATCATCATCATCATCATCATCATCATCATCATCATCATCATCATCATCATCATCATCATCATCATCATCATCATCATCATCGTCGTCTTCGTCATTTTGGTCATCATCATCGACGTCGTCACCATCATCATTGTCATCATCGTCATCATCGTCATCTTTTTCATCGTCAGCATCATCATCTTCGTCACTGTCATCATCGTCGTTGTCGTCGTCATTGCCATCATCATCATCATCATCATCATCATCATCATCATCATCATCATCATCATCATCATCATCATCATCATCATCATCATCATCATCATCATCATCATCATCATTGTCATCATCAAAAACCATCTTTGTTCGGGGAGAAAAAAAATAATTTTGGCCAAAAAAAACATATGTTTTTGCATGAAAAAACTATCATTTTTTGCGCAAAAAACCCAACTGTTTTGCAAAAAGAATAATTTTTGCGTGAAAAACATCCTTTTTCTTGCAGAATAAAACAGATTTCCTGTGCGGAAAATGACGTCAATTTTTGCGCAAAAATTTTTTTCTACTTTCTGCCAAAAGGATATCAATTTTCACGCAAAAAAACATCATTTTCTGAGCAACATTTGTTGCACAGAAAATGCATCATCTTGTGTGCGAAATGTAGAATCTTTTATCGCGCAAAGAAACATCTTTTTTCTGGTGAAAAAAGTCATTTGTTACGCTAAAAAACATCGTGTTTTTTGCTCAAAAAAACAATTTTTGTCGGGCAAAAGAACATCTTTTTTCGAGCGGAAAAAAAACCCAATTTTTTGGTGCGAAAAAATCATCGATTTTTGCGCACAAAACAATCATGTTTTGTGTAAAGAAAACGTCTTTTTTCGTGCAATAAAAACATCTTTTTTTGGGCAGAAAAAAACCTCATTTTTGCGCAAAAAAAAACGTCATTTTTCGCGTGAAGAACCTATCATTTTTTGCGAAAAAAAAACATCATTTCTCGCCTCAAAAAAACACCAATCTTTGCACGAAAAAACGTCATTCTTCACACAACAACCCTTCATAATATATTTACAGTTTTTGCGCATGACAGAGATCTGCTCCCTTATTACTACTTATATAAAAAACCCACGTCACACTACTAATTGTTTTATGGAAAATGCAAATGAAGAAATGTTCATTTTGTAATGCTGTATGTTCCTATTAGTACTGAGAACTGATAACAAGACCAGTATTTGTGACCTGTTCATCGAACAAAGGCAAAAAAAATAATACATGTTCCTAATTGAATGAAATGTGACATTAGCTTAGAACATCATAGTTTTGGAATAAATTCCTATGTATCACTGAACAAATCGTGGAGAAGAGAACTCCAATTTTTAAATAATCGATAAAAAGCAATAGCGTCATGGTTGTGAAGTTACTCCTTGTATTTAATATACTGTCAGCGAAAGTTATATTCCATCAAAATTTTAGGGCAACAAAAACAATTTATGAGAATGAAAAAAACTGGACAAGCTTGTTATTATTTATTTTTTGATTAGTTTGATCTGCAGCCTATGGAAAATGTAGCTAAATATTTGTTGATAATTTTGTCATTCAGTGAAACATTTGTGGTTGATCCATGAGAGTAGTAGTAAATGAGCAGATCTCCCTACCAAGCGTTTTCTTGTTGGGTTAATATTCGGGGTTAATGCAACGGGTTACGGCGTTGACTAGAGTCGCCGAGTTAATATTGTGTGGCATTTAAGTGGCATTTAAGTGGCATTTAAGTTTTGATAATTTTCTTACAAAACTCGAACTCATATGGCATCTTGAGAGAGAGAGGAGGGAGAAGAGAGGAGTTATATCTACATTGAATAAAAACATCGAATAAAAAATGAATCAATATATGATGAGAGAGAGTTTTGATAATTTTTTTACATAATTCGAACTCTTATGGCATGTTGAGAGAGAGAGATAATAATATATATGTATATGGATATATTTATGTTTACATTGAATAAAAATAAAGCGATGTATGACTATATACATTTATTACATAATAAGCGCATTGAATGCTATAAAATATATTGGAAAACTTCTAACATACTTTCAAACATAAAAATAGATAAAACTAAATATTCATCTAGTTGTTATCGATATTTATAAGGCTGATAAATGATTTGTTGTATATAGTTATAGTATTTGTTGTAAAAATAAGTCTATTATGAAGGCTTTTATTTAAGCCAAAGTAGGTTCGGTAGATACTCCATCAGAACACACTCGTCTTTTAGCATAAAAATATGTGAGTCCTCGCTTTATTTGACTGTATGTCAACACTTTTTACCCTTTACTACAAATCCTGGATTTTTACCCATGAACGACTTTTTTGTGTTCAATACATTCAGATAACTGTCTTTGTTCAATTGATTAATTCGTTTGTTTAAACCTTTTGAGCTAAGCTTGTTTCCTTTTTCTCCCCAACAATAATAGGATTTCGAGTTAAGTGCAACAATTCAATCTCCGGTAAATTCCTCTTTAAATTGTCCAGGTGTTTTTTTTCCATGTTTTAGTACTTTTTCACAACGGTCTTACATGCTCCATTCTAAACCCATTGTTTTGATTCTTAAAAACTTATCCCTATGTTTGTCACAGTATGGTCGTGGAAACCAATCACCATATTCATTGTAAAACTCTTTTTTCATACTTGGTTTTACCAATGTTTCTAATGTTCGGCTCAGCGCCATGTATGAGTTATCTGTATCCATTTCAAAATACTGGAAATCACTTCTGTCAATATATCTATAAATAAAAAGATTGTTTCGATTATTTGTAAGTTTGTCTACTGTTTAAGTTAACTATAAGGTTTAACAGTAGGGAATTAGGTTTTACTTACTTATGCATAATAATAGTAGGGAATTACGTTTTACTTACTTATGCATAATAATAGTAGGGAATTAGGTTTTACTTACTGATCCATAAAGTCGTAGTAAAACTGTAGCATTCTCAGTTTAGCATACTGTAGCACGGAGAAACCCAAGTGTACAGGAACATTCATAGTTAGCTGAAGTGATGGTGATACTGATTACCAAAGAAAACTTGGAGAATATAAATTTTGAATTGCAAAATAATTGTTTTAAAACTTACTAGTTGTTTAGCGATTACGATTTCATAGAAATCATCTGCTATCTCTTCCATGGAGATGAATTTGTTCTCTCTGATACGGAATGAGATTTTTCTCGCATCTTCAATGAACTTGATGTTGGTGTGTTTTTCTTTATCAGTGATCGTTTTTCCATAAGCAGCATTTCCTACCAACTTGCTAGTAGTAGCGAGTAATTCTTGACTAGAATCCGCATCTCCCATTCTCCTAGCGTCTGAAACTGATGTTCCGAAAGCTTGAACAGCTGTTCTAGGAATATATTCTATCAGCTGGTAGACTTTGGTGATTTCCAATCGTTGTTTCAAGTACCATTTCAACAAAAAAGGCTCATTAGCAATATCTTATTTCCGTACATACTTCCAACTAATGAGCATTGAGGAGTCTTTAGAAAACCTTCGGCTTCAGCAAAGACTTTAATTTCATCGCTCAAGTGTTCTCTGGTTAACATCGTATTTTCAAAAATTGGAGGCATTCCAGAGAACTTTTCTTTCATTTCCTCAGGAACTTCGACGTCACATTTAACAAATCCGAAGAATTCCTCTGATTGAACTCTCTCCAACACTTCTTCTTCATTCAGCTATTTTTCAAGTATTTTAGGGTAGAAAGAATTGTAAAACGTGTTGACAAATTTTTGTAAATTTGTATGAGTTTTTACACGTTTCATCTACTCACACTCCCAAATTGAGATTACAGTGTAACCTAGCTTTCGGAGATATTCTTCATTTTCCATCGTAGTTTTAAACAGTTTACCTTTGATTTTCTTCCATTAGCTTGAAGCTCTTGCTCTTTAGCGTTGTTATAAGAGCAGTCGTGTCCATGCCAAAAACACCCGTAGAATTGAAAGACATGACGATTTTCAACACAGAATTCATTAACTGGTAATGATCGCTGTCCAAGATTAACTTCCCCTCCATTGAGCTGATGTCTGATATTGATTTTTTTTGAGAACATATTGGAACTGTAACCAACTATGAGCTACCTTGCTAAATTTTACTGGTTCAGCGACAAAGGAGTTTTCGATTTTTCTTCTTCGAGGAAAACCAGTAGGCATTGATTGCATCATACACCATAAATAGAGCGCATTTGCATCAACTCCATAGATTCTATCACAAACTTTTGCTTCTTTTCCCAACCAATGTTCTCTAATTTTAGTCATACCTTTTTTGTGATATCTATGCATCACTAGACTTGGCCAGCCAACGATGTTTTTCTTTATTAGAGGAAAAAGTTCTGCATTGCAGTGGTCAATCAGACAAATTGGGAGAGTCTGTCAAAACGAGTTACCAAGTTCATGGAAATCCAAGTATGTAGAGAGGTATGGAGGGGGTGGTTGAGGAGCTTTGTTGAACATCCATCGAATCGCTGATCCTGGTGAAGATATACCATCTTTTAACGTATCAATCCCATGCTCTCTGTAAATCAATCTTTGTCTTTCCAACGCTTGAACAATTGGTTTTACATCCAAGTTGTTGTACCATTTTAAAAAATCCCTCATTGTCTTCATGTCGTTATCTTTCCACGCTTCTTGACAAATCATGTACTCTTCTTCACTGATGTTTTTTTGTTTTAAAGAACTGTAAAAAGCTTCTCTTGGAGGTAGATGTTCTTGATTAAGTTGTTCCAAGTCTTTCATCCATTCATAAGGAAAAAATCCTTTTCCGGCTTCACATTTGTATGCTTTGAGATACATTTCATAGCTATATCCAGGAGCGATGAAGTTTGTACAATCTAAAAGCAAAAAAGATCCTATTCCGATAACAGGCATCTTGTTTTCTTTTTTTATAACAAAATCAAAAGCTTTTTCGGAGACATCTCTCCATTTTTGAAGCAGTTTTCCTTCCATCACATTGACATTATAAGTCTGTGAATTGAAACCTAGAATAGGGAGTTTTTTCATATAGCTGTACAAATCATCGAGAACTTTTTCAGCTCCTGTTCTCCGTCTGAAACGATTCTGTTCATAATCACTACGAAACTTTTCTTCAGCTTTTTCCAGTCGTTGTAATTCACCTTCTATCTGTTTTATGATTTGCAAAAATTGTTTTTCCAATTGGCTATACGATTCTTCACTAATCTCTTCCAAGTATCCGATGAACTTTTCAACACATTCATCATCATCTCCGTTATTGACAATACATCGTGGGTTGTCGAAGCCCGGTACGTTTGAACAAATTGAAATACTTAAAAGTTTATGCTCGTTCGTGTAAAAGGTTTTGTCTGTATCTCGATCTTTTTCACAATTAGGTAACAAACACTCTATGTCGAATGTTGCAAAAAATGGATAGTATCTCAAAGAATCATCTGACCCAATATGAATCCCAAATTGAATCTTCAGTTTGTCAAATATTGTAGCGCTATTAGTGTATTGTCCTCCAAAAAACTGCATAGTTGTTGCGTCTGAGATTGAACATCTGTGTCTTTTCAGATTCCCCAATCTGTCATAACAAGTAGAACACGTTGGACATCTGTAGGCTCTGACACATCCTTCCAAGTTTGTAATAAGGCTGAAGTGATTGATATGAAGATCCAAATATAGATTTTCCTTGTAACTGGAGTTTGAATTCCAAATAACTGTTAAAGTCATATCATCATTTAGAGAAAACACTGTTATCTTCAGTTGAAATGCTTTTTCCAAAAGGAATAAATCAGCTGCTGTTACTCCTTTCCCATCATACTTTTTAGTACTATCACCATAGATGAAACTATGATATTGTTGTTGGTACTTTTTCACCTCCTTAATTATCGGATCTTTTGCAAATGCATTGTTTTTTTGTAGTTTTTTTGTGTAATGCTAGACATCTAAAAAAACAAAGATTGTCAGTAACTCGTATTCCTTTTGTGTTTTTTAACATGGTTCGTATGTGTCTGTTGTTGATGAGGTGAGGGGGTAAATTCATTGGTGATGATCCAACTTTTCCCATTCCGAGTAGTTTGTAGAAATAAAACGAAATGTTTGTGATCGCGTCAATCTCCATGTCGTATTTGGTCTCCGTCTCAAGCTATCAGTACGATGATCAGTCTCCATAACATCAACAAAAAAGACATCAAGCTCTCCTTCAGTTTCAATCAACTTAGCTTTTGGATATACAATGGGATTGTTTGATGATGATTGAAAGTATCAGAGTTCACCATCATTTTTATTTTCTGGTATACAACCTACACTACAGTTGACTTTTTGCTCTCGAGCTCAATTGTCTCCAAACGTTTTTTTAGCAATTCTAACACTCCTGAATCATGATAGTCATTTTGGTAGGTATCAGTTTGATCTCTTGGAATCCCATCCCAAAAACCTACATTTAAAAGTTCTATGACTTTTACAGCTCTATGTTTGGTTTTCATAGCTCCCCAATATCTAGCTATCAGATCATCCCAATCTTCATCATGAAAAGTTGGAACTATGCTATCATCAACAATACCTAGGGTCGATACTCGAGTAGGTCTTTCAAAATTTAATCTTCCATTTCTTGTTCTTCTTGTTCTTCTTCTTGTGCTTCTTCCTCTTCTTCTTCTTTTTCTTTTTCTTCTTCTTCTTCTTCTTCTTCTTCTTCTTCTTCTTTTTCTTCTTCATTTCCCATCATTGGTTAATTCTCATTTTCTTCAACTATATCCTCCACAACTGGCTCTATATCTTGAGCTATTATGCCACTGTTTGGTGGTGAAGGTTCAGCACCGAAGCCTATTTGATTGATTGTTTCATCAGGTAAACGAAAACAAATAAGATTTTCTTGTAGCCATTTCCAATTAGGGGAAATTTCAGGGTTTTTTTTTCTACATTCTCTTCCTGGTAATTTAAACTTTGTCTACAATAGAAATGTTAACACATATTAGTTGTGCTATAAAACACTCAATTCATTTTGTATGAAATGTAACAGGAAAAAAAATGTCTTCAACATTATTATCAATTAATTTTTTAAAAACTTACTTTGTGCTATGGGATTGAACCCTAACTTTCTCTTTTACATTCAACCGTCGTTGTTCTGACTCTTGTCTACAATAGAGCGGTATTGGTATTTATGCTACTGTTTATGGAATTAGGAAAAAAAAATGTCTCAAACATTATAATTAGCTAAGTTTTAAAAACTTACTGTGTGCTATGAGATGACTTCCCAACTCTCTCTTTTACATTCATTCCCTGATATTCCGACTCCTGTCTACAATAAAGAGATATTCGTATTATTTTTGCTGATTCATGAGATGTCTATAGGAAAACCAGAAAAAAGAATTACTCTACTAACATTATTAATTTATGATTTAAAAACTTACTGCATACTGAGGGCTATAGTATTTTCAGTTCATGATGAAACTTGAAAAGACAAAGGTTTGTCTTGAAAAGCATTTTCAAGTTCAATATCCATTTCCTTTCTATATTCAGCATTGTATTCATCATTCGTGTATTCATTATCAGCGTTTAAAAAACTGATATCATTTTGATTTTTCATGAACCATTCCGATTCCTTATGTATGTTTACATCAGTATCCTCCTCTTCTGTTTCCATAGTGCTATAATAGCAATAACATCATTATTTTTTAATAGAAGTAACAATAGTACATAGAAAGGTAAGTTAAATGTCTCGCGCATAAAAAAATATTATTTTGTATCTTTTTACCTTGTAAATAAAACTCCTAGTAGTCCGTCAGTTGGTATATTATATAGTAGATGTTGAGTCTTCAGTTACTGTTGTTAGAATGACTAATTTATTGTGTAAAAGCACTTTTTTTTAAATAGTCGAAGCCCATCAGATAATCATGTCTTGAGTTCAATGAAAACTTTTAAATTCGCACAGAAAAAACTTTTAATAGTTAGTGGAGGTAGTAATAGATGTTTACCCCTCAAACAATGTTGTTGAAATGGATGCTTTCTGTGTGAGAGCAGTCCTTCTTGAATAGCCTAGGATGACTGTGCAAAAAAGTATGTGGAAAATTCTGTGTATATTCGCGTGAAAAGAGACTTTTATTTGTTCTTATTCGCGTGAATAATTGTGTTGTTTTTCATGTTTCATTCGTGTGAAAACATTTTGTTTATTCTCGCGAAAACATTGGTTTTATTTGCGTGGAAAGAATTGTTTTATTCCCGCGATAGCAGTGGTTTTTATTCGCGTGAAAATAAATGGTTTATTCCGGCAAAAACATTGGTTTCTATTTGCGTGAAAATAAATTTTTTATTCCCGCGAAAACATTGGTTTCTATTCACGAGAAAATAATTTTTTTATTCCCGCAAAAATATTGGTTTTTAGTCGCGTGAAAATAAATTGTTTATTCCCGCAAAAAACATTGGTTTCTATTCGCGTGAAAATGAATTTTTTATTCCCGCGAAAACATCGGTTTTAGTCGCGTGAAAACTAATTGTTTATTCCCACGAAAACATTGGTTTCTATTCGCGTGAAAATAAATTTTTATTCCCGCAAAAGCATTGGTTTCTGATCGCTTGAAAATAAGTTTTTTATTCCCGCGAAAACATTGGTTTCTATTCGCATGAAAATAAATGCTTTATTCACGCAAAAACATTGGTTTTTAGTCATGTGAAAATAAATTTTTCTTCTCGCGAAAACATTGGTTTTTAGTCGCCTGAAAATAAATTTTGTATTCCCGCGAAAACATTGGTTTTCAGTTGCGTGAAAATAAATTTTTCTTCTCGCGAAAACGTTGGTTTTCAGTGGCGTGAAAATAAATTGTTTATTCCCGCGAAAACGTTGGTTTTTAGTCGCGTTAAAATAAATGTTTTAATCTCGCGAAAAAATTGGTTTTTAGTCGGGTGAAAATAAATTTTTTATTCCCGCGAAAACATTGGTTTTAGTCGCGTGAACATAAATTTTTTATTCCCACTAAAGCATTGGTTTTCCTTCGCGTGAAAAGTGCTGATTCATAGTTATATTATAAAGAACGTTGGCACGAGATGGTATTCATAGGGTTCAACCAGTGCAACTTTAGCTATTTAAACCAACTGTTTTCACACAGAAAGCATCCAGTTCTACAACAGCAAGCGGGGAAGCAACATCTACTACACCTTCCATTGCAACTACTAGGAGCTATCTCTTTAGAAAAGGTAAAATTTAAAAAAGTTATCATTTCCTACCTAGCAAAGATCAAAAATAGTTTAGCAATAATGTAAAGTATAAAATAGTTAATCTTTTAGTTCCACATGAACAGCTGAATTATATATTATTTCAAACATTATTTCTTTTGTTTTCAGAATACTATGGAGGAGTTTTCTGCTTCTAACACGGATTCAAAACCAATTGAAAACAAACATAAAACACTCAAAACAACTACCAGAAGAAAAAACTCTAACTCTATCACAAAATAACCAACAATAAGGAGACGAGCTCTTCCAAAACTGGTTTTAGCCACAACATCAAGCACTATGGGAAAAAAAGAATTGCTCACCGATGCTGATAGAGCTCTCAAGATGGCCAAATTTCTCAAAAAATGGAAGACAAGAGATTTGAAAAAGATTTGAGGATTTCTTACACTATCATCACTTCCTGCTCCATCAGTTACGCAAATCGTTTCTATTTAACAGAGCACTGGTGCATACGGAGATTAGTACATTCTCACCTATCTCGGTAATTCAACTGTAAAGAATTTTCAGAAAGTTGTTTGTCCAAGTGGAGTAGTTGAAAGCTTCAATATTGATAACTACCCATTACCTTTCAACATTTTGTACTTGGGAGAGATGGAAAACTCAAAAAATCCAGAGACTACTTACTACAATGTCAAACGTATTAGCACAAAAAGCTTAACCACAATGGAAGCTACTGCTGAAGCTGAAGAACTGAGACAAATGAGTGAAGAAGAACTCAAACTCGCTTACGACATCGAATATCTCAGCAATTTCAAAGAATGTTCAGTTTTCCCTTACATCGATATTGTTGAAAGATTCATTCCCTTTCAATTCAATGGAGAAGAATCTGTCGTAAAGTGCATTCGCTATGTCGCAGAAAAAGATGGAGAAAGAGAGACGAAATTACTTGTAATACCAATCAGATACAACGAGGAAGCTAAAAGATGTGCACCTGGTGTGATGATTTACAAAGGAAAAAAACAGAGTAAGAATGGAAATCCTATTCCATACCACAATCTCGTCTTTATTTCTTCAACCAACGCTAGTGATTGGGAAGATTATTGTGCACAAGCAAAATCCAAT
>CALYOO010000336.1:0-38692 GCA_945261195.1 Cryptosula pallasiana
TATTTTGGTATGATACCAGTAATGGAAGTAGAAGAGTAACATTTCACATATAGCTATTGTATGAGCTATAGCTTGCACAAGATATCAACACTAAAGGTACATGTTATATAGGAGGGAGACTACCACAAACCAACATGTATTATGGTACATGAAGAATGCTAGACCACCCAGAAACATAGTGTGTGCTAACTGAGCTAATGAGTAATAGATAGATACTAGATAATTACTGTACATACTTGATCTCTCCATTCCTCAGCTCCTCATTGATCTCTTCCCACCTAAGCAACACTGAACTGGATGTCTGACTGATATTTCGAAAGTTTTCTGGTTTACCCTCTGGATCTAAAACATGACCAGGTCAAAGACCTAGAAGCTGCTGGGATACTTAAATATTCTATAAATACGTTTTGGAAAACGCTGCAGTTATCTGTTGTGTGGTGACAACTCCAAACACGACAAAACATTACGATATAAAATTCCCATATTACAAGCCACAAAACCCCTAAGGCATGTTTCATTTGTGGCAGGCTTGAGCGCTCAAACAAACTGTTGGTTTGTTAAATAACATGTGAGTATCACTATAAAATTGTACTTTTCAATCTCAGCCTGGGCTCCTACTACATGTGCCCCCTTCTAACGTGAGCATGCAACTATCCTACTGAATACATTGAGTACTAGGGGTGCTTTCGGTTAGACATTGCATCCAAAGATGAGGCGGTTTTGTGAGGTGGATACAAGACATATTCAGCAAGCCATTGAATAACCGAAATTTTGGCGGTCAGGTTTCTTGAATGCGAGGACAAGAAGCCATCGATGTTTGCAGTGGATACATGACAATTATTTAGAATTATCTTGCATTGTCCATTTAACTTCAGTCATTCAACGAGCAAATTTGTCAAAGTCTTTCAAAATGGGCATTGTTTACCTATCATGTTATTGTACTATTATATCTCAGTAATAAAAAATCTAACTCAATGGAGATAAATCAACAACTAGTGGACGACTGGTGAATGTATAACATAAATTGCCATTAATATGTCGCTGTGAGCTGTGTATTATTATTATTCAACCTTCTGTTATCCAATATTACTATCAGTAATAATTTAATTAATGAATCATAGGTACCATCGTTAACTGCTATCTCTAGCAATATTTATTCTTCCCAACAACTAGAATTGTGTATTGTTTGCTAGCAACACTAATAAATGGTGTTACTGCTTACCAAGTATTTTACGTAGTCGGACACAACTCTACATAAATAATTATTAGTAAAATGCATTTTATAACTAATGCTAATGCTCCAGCAGTAAAATTAGTATTCAAAAAGCAATAGGGCAGTCATGGAAAAGACGAGCTATGGCAAGAGAACACAAGTCCTCTAACTCTTCATTGCATTCCAGTCAATCGTCCCAGAACTAAATCCAGTTGGATCTGACCTATTTAATCCAAGTCTAACATTCTGAACCTTAGCCACGCTAGTAGCCAAAAACAGCCTTACTTCTGATTTGGATTACTTCTGATGGAAAAGTTGAATAGTCAAATATTAGCCTTAGTTACTTACTAGTTTGTAGAGTTGTGGCAGAGATAGTAATAAAATCTCCCCATTCTGGGTACACAGTCTTAGCCCTTACAATCACAGTGTAATCTGTATATGGTCTTATACCAGCACTTACAGTAACTACCATCTCACTGGTCTGTAATAAAGTATGGAATTTGTAAAAACACAGTTTTCTGTCAAAATAAACTGGCATTTACAGCATCAAGAATAATAGTCAAAAACATAGGAGACATAACTCCTAAAGAAATCACAGCTGAAAACTCAATACAAATGGTCCGACTATTAGTTTGAACGACTAAATAGTTTTCATAAGAATTGTCTCACAGCATTTATCGTAAGAAAAAGAAGAAAAAAGTAGTATAAATTGCGACATCGCCACAGTATCTTTGAAGACATCAAGAGAACTGTGGGAGATCTTCATGCTCAAGATGATCAGAACCCCCCCCCCCTTCCACCCCTTGCCTTAAATTCCTTCTACACCCCTTCTATCATCCCCCAGTGCCAGTTCTATGCTGACCCGGTATTTTCGCGTTACACTTTACATGAGCTATACAGGGTTAAGGATACCGGTTACACCGGGTCTTATCCCAGGCCTGTGTTGACCCTGGGTCCCACATATAAAGCATAGAGGACCTATCCCGGGTTATTCCGGGCCAGTTTCCAAGACCGGCCAACAAAGATGGCTGGAAAAGATAGCCTGTGATCCAGAGAAATGACTGATTACCTATAAAAGGATGAAAGCAGGAGCTAAAGAGTGTAGGAACAGAGCCGGGGGAACTACAAGCACCACATAAGAGCTGGCTACTTTTACAACCTTTGGGAGTGGTGGGGAAGTAAGCAGAAGCTGCTTTACCTTTAGCTGTATCCTGGTATGTATTATGATTTGTTACTGTATGTGATTACCTCACCCCTAATAAGGGGTGAGATTTCCTGTCTTCTCCTATAAAGGGAGCTGCTGCACCTTGAGTAGACAGAAGTCTTGTGGATTATGTACAGTTATCTTATTATATTGCTAAATAGACTCCTTTAACAAACTTTTTATTCTCTAAGCCTTGGTGTAGTGTGTATTGGTTTTGGAACATGTGGAAGTTGTTAGAGTCTATTTGGAGTAGACCCCTTGTGCGTCAGTGGTGGAGGAGAGAAATCTTCTACAGAACCATTGCTGCGCGTACGCATAGCGATAGCCGGCTAGCAATTTTCCTTGGTAATAAGATGATCCCTCAGAATAAGTTGTGCAATTTTTTTACCAACCATTTTCCGCTATCCCGGTCTAGCTAACTGTCACAAACTACACCCACAAATTACTATATGATCATTGGTAGATAGAGGCCATGCATCGGACATGATACTATTGGAAATGGCAGTATGACATTTTTGCGTTTTGAGAGTTTGATCAAGAAATTAGCTAGTGAAATTTTTTGTCTCGATCAAAACCTGGCGATGACTTTTAATGAATTGCTAGCCACTACTTGACATTTTCTGTGAAAACGTAAAAGACCAAATCCTGCAATTGCTGAGATCAAGTGATTGCTATATGTGGTTCAAATGCCTCCCCAGACAAGGTAATTGCTTTTCATTTTGGCTTCATTCAAGAAATAAACACACAAACATACATTCATGTTATACACAGTATGGGTGGAGTTGTCTACTCTGATATTATAACTTTGTATAACTCCATTTTTTATGTTGGGTTCCTTCCATTCAATCCTAAGATTTCCGGCTCCTGGTGTGACAGTCAGTTCCTGTGGTTTGCCAGGCTCTACAAACATACAAATAAATAAATAGTAATTCTTACTAACCAAAACAATAATACAAGTACACTTACAGTCATTAATGTAAAGGTCATTAATCAGTGCTACATTTTACAGATAGGAGATGTACGGAGATGTTTTGTCTAGCAATGTCTACACTGTTATAATTAAGTGAGGGCACGTTAAACAATACAATTAAAGAATTGACACTGCGAACACATTTGTTTGAATTAATTTTTATACCATTTAACTGCTTTCTTTTATGAAAATTATTTGACAAATATTGTCTAAACTCTGATGAGATGAAGACATCTCCAAGATTTAAATAATCATCTGAGTACATCTTAAGTTTTTTTCGTTTTTTTTACTAAAATTCACCAAAACTTATTATACACAGTTAGCGAATTTTCTGTAACGGAATGAACACAAATAACTTCACAATTCAACTCGGCTTTTCTGTGAAGTGAGTAGAGAAGTATTCTATTATGCCAGTTCATGAATACTTCATTAGACCAAAACTAAAAATGATATAAGCTAACAGATCTGCTTCTAATTCAAAAAATTAACATAACTAAACTTCGATAAAAGTTTTGTTTCGCAATGCATTTTGGCAAATTGATTGAAAAAACATGATTCTTTAAACATGATAGTTAACAATATGCCGTATATATCATACATCTTAGCTTGATGCAAAAATGCTTTGGTTTCAAACAAATAGGCAGCTGCGCAAACACAAATGTTGATTGGCAAAAGATTCAATTTCAACCCAGTAATTGTGGACATAATTCATTGAAAATAAAAGTTTACTAACATCTGCTAAAAAAATTTTCAACTAAAAAACTTGTGTTCTAAGAAATAATATATTAAATTCTATAAAACAAATCTGTGTTTTGCTCAACTCCCAATGTTTGCATTATGGCAAATAATAATACGAAATAGCGGACTCGCGTTCTTCCAACTACAAAAGACTCTGCGCAATGACCAATGGTGGTCTCCGCTGCTATGTGATAACTGTGGTCAGAAGGCAACAATTAAATTAGATTATACATAACAGGATTTAATTGTTGAATGCGTGACTGAACTGTTGGTTTGCTCTTGTATTATCAGGGATTTGCGTCTCATAGACCTCACCATTCAAGGATGCGACTACTACCCAAAATCACTCTAAAAGACCTTGATCAAACATCAATTGTGAGCCTGCTCCACATGACTATTTGAAGGTCAGGAAAAAGTTGTGATGGTAGCGAATTTATCCTAGGTATAATGTGAATAAAATTAACACTGAGTTTTTAAACTTTTAGTAGGTGCTGCTGTAATTTAAACACTGCTCAAAGTCTCAAATGGTCTTAGCAAGTTCTCAAAAAGATCACAGCACACAACCATTGCAATTCAGGATTACTATTATTTGGGCTCGGCCATAAATGTTCAACTGAATTTATTTTAATTAATTTGCATAAATTAGTTTCATGGCAGAATACTCATTGCGGAGTTGCGCTCTAAATAAGTTTATCTACAGGAAAGGGGCGACAGATGCTGACTTGTATGCAATTATTTACAATATCCTACAGCTTATGTAAGACCATAACACAGAGTAGCAACAATTTGGTCTGCTTCCATCAAAAGATCGCAATTTAGAAGCAGTTATCGTGTAAAGGTCTTTAAAATTAACTAGTTCTAGGGTTTGAAATTGTTCTGAGATTTTTTGAAGGTATGGTATAAGAATCAGCATTTCAATTAATGTTAGTGAATCTGCTATTAACATGTATGTACAATTGCATCCACGTGATAGGTTACATGGCCAATATCTCAAAACCTAAATCAAGTTTACAGCTAAAAAATAATTCAAGCTGACTATTACCTAAAGAATGAAATTATTATATATATAATACTATGGAACTTACTTGTGAATGACAAAAGTCAGATTTGTGTTTCTAGTTGCTGTTATTTAACTGAAAACAATAAGATCTTAAGAATTAAAAATAAATAATCATTTCAAAATGAATGAAGTAAATAGGAGCTAAATGACTACTTTTATTAGTTTGGTATTGACTATGTGGTGCTCTTTGACATTGAGGAAAGACAACTCCGCAGATTGAATTGTTATTAATTTGGTATTGACTATGTGGTGCTCTCTGACACTGAGGAAAGACAACTCCGCAGATTGAATTGTTATTAGTTTGGTATTGACTATGTGGTGCCCTCTGACACTGAGGAAAGACAACTCCACAGAGTGAATTGTTTGATGAATCCGTTACCGGCCACTTATATGAAAATAAATGAATATGAAAACCAGAATCATCACAATATTGTTCAGGAACAAAAGAGATCACAACTATTAGTAAAACTAAGCAAAGAAAATTACTACTTTTTGTAAATTAAAAGTCATTTGCTCCCATCTTTGGTTTTAAAATTGTTTATTATTTAATGACAATCATACGTTTAAATGTTGAAGAGAGGATTATATTTTTTTGTAGCAAATTTTTGTAAGCTAAATAAATACTTGCGGCCCGACGACAAGAGATTGTAATATACTAAACATCAACAGAGCAACTAGCGCGATCACTAATTAATTATACTATAAGTATTGTAGGCCTATAAATAGACAGTTGACAATAAAAAAATGAAAACTCACAGAATTCTTTTACTAAGTGGCAGTTATTTTTTCAGGGCAAATTGATATCAATGTGTATGCACTGCACAGTCATCGACAAAAAAGTGGCTTGAACATCGATATATATTTTCCTTAAATCATCATACAATGGAGCAAGCAGCGCTACAAGTGCTTTTGGTTGCCTATTGGTTTAGATCTAACATTTCCGTTGCTTGTATTTGGATGTCAGTTTAATAGAAGTCAAAAGATTGACGGAAACTATTCTGTTTGATAAATAAAGTTGATCAACGCAGCACTAGCGCATCAAATTTTAATATAGGTAAAAGAGATAAATAAATATATGTGGCTTTGAATTTGGCAGCATGCCAGCCAAAGTATTTTTAGTTTTTGTTTTAAGATTTACTTTTAGGGTTGTAAAAAGTTGGGTTGTACTGATTCTTGCAAACAGGAAGTTCAACTGATGAATGTTTAGTACAAAGTGTTGGTAATGTTTGATGACATCATGCAGGCCCAGAGTTATCTTCTATCAGATTGGGTTTTACCACATTAAAGACAACTTACTGTATTGAGTTGTTTTGTATGTGATGTCATTCCTAGATGTACCATTTCCTGCACTAGTAAATGCCAGAACATAGAGATTATACTCTGTATATGGAGTGAGTGGTGTGAAGGTATACTTCAGTTGGTCCTACAACATATAACAACTTATATATCACAGTATACACTGGTATATATCACAGTATATACTGGTATATATCACAGTACACACTAGTATATATCACAGTATACACTGGTATATATCACAGTATGCTCTGGTATATATCACAGTATACACTGGTATATATCACAGTATGCTCTGGTATATATCACAGTATACACTAGTATATATCACAGTATACACTAGTATATATCACATTATACACTAGTATATATCACAGTATACACTAGTATATATCACAGTATACACTACACACACAGAAAAACGTGGAGGAGTTTCAATCCTATTTCAATCAATTCTTACTATCCACGAACGTAATCACCTGAGCGATTGAAATGCGATTAAACAGGGAGTGATTTATTACCACAGCCAGTGCACTGGGTATTGGTCCGTATTCAATCACTTTAGGATTAAAATTTGGATTGAGTTAGTCTCCCAAGGATTAAAAACAAGAGCATTTCTGATCACTGTATATGCAGATTGTTAATCGCATGATGATTGTTATTTGGAACATTGCTAGTCCAGTCATTGATTAAAGTTAGGATCAATATTAATCTTCCTTGAGTGCTATGTCTGTACGGTTTTTCTTTGAGAGCGATTAAATATTGGAAGCGGTTTGAATTGGAGGTAATTCTTTTGTATTGGATCTAGCTGGTAGAAAATTACAAAGCTTATTTCAGAATGTAATAGCAATTCGTATTGAGCAAGGAAACTGAGATCAGTACAGCACCATTAAAAAGGAAACAAGCGATTACAACATAAAACCAACTAAAAACATAGAAAAAAAATCGATAAAAATAACTGGCTTGATTGAATGATGATTAGTAAAGTATAGTCTATTAGGACATAGATCCACTGGGGTACACTCCGCGTACATGCAATAGATTCCAAGTTGAAACTGAGAGATGATGGCTGATTTTGATCTTCAAGCTCCTAAAATAAGAGTGACATCATTAGGCACATTTTACAATAAGAAGGTATCCCAAAAAAAAAATAAACCGAATCCAACAAACCTTCAGGAGTTGAAAATGAAGATTGGGCAACATCACAGCTGTTTGTTCATCACCTGTGAGCTCTTGACTTCATGTATATTCACTTTTCGTTTAAAGAAGGACATCTCTAGTTGGTGACTGTTCTAAAATGCAGAATTATGATATAGTAGCAACTTTCATTTGCAGCCACTTCAAGTTCAAAAGTTTTGAATGTGACAAAAAAGAAAACAATCAATTAGTTACTAAACAATGTTCAACATCATTTGTTCAGTTTAGTATTTTAACTTGGTTACTAATCAATACGCAAACAATTGTGCATTCAGAGTAAATCTTATTTACCTGCTTCTGTGTCATCATTAACTTAGAGTTTTGAGACAGCTGTGTAAGCCTTCATCATCCTCGTGTGCTCTCTTTGTTAGTGATTGAAGCGGGAAAATTATAGCCTATTCAGGGACAATAAGACTGTATGCTTAGGCGATCATTGATACCCCCACTTGCTATTAGGTAATCATACTGTAAATGCCAAGGTTTTTCTCCATTTTAATCATATCAGGAGTAAAATCCAACTTGAAGATAAGAACCAGAGTTCAATAATTTCGGGATTAAATTTCTTACTGGGTCAGTAAAGCTAACAATTAAGGACTTGTAGAATAACAACACTGTAGAACCACATTTTAATCGCTTGAGGAGTAAAGTTCTTACTAGCTGATTAAAACCAGAGTTTAGTCCCCTGAGAGTGATTTATTGACCTACCCACAATTTCTGGCTAAATTATTGTCTGATTTTAATCCTTAATTACTCCTTCCAGCAAACACTCCCAAATTTTCTACTGAAATACCAGATATCACCCCTAATGATGCCGGATTGTACTCAGATATTAATCATTACAGTGTTTAATCACCTGTTTAATCCCAAATGTTCCACTTTTTTCTGTGTGTGTAGTATATATCACAGTATACACTGGTATATATCACAGTATACACTACTATATATCACAGTATACACTAGTATATATCACAGTATACACTGGTATATATCATAGTATACACTGGTATATATCACAATATACACTGGTATATATCACAGTATACACAAGTATATATCACAGTATATACTGGTATATATCGCAGTATACACTGGTATATATCACAGAATACACTGGTATATATCACAGTATATACTGGTATATATCACAGTATACACTGGTATATATCACAGTATACACTAGTATATATCACAGTATACACTGGTATATATCACAGTATACACTAGTATATATCACAGTATACACTGGTATATATCACAGTATACACTGGTATATATCACAGTATATACTGGTATATATCACAGTATACAGTAGTATATATCACAGTATACACTAGTACATACCACAGTATACACTAGTATATATCACAATATACACTGGTATATATCACAATGTATACTAGTATATATCACAGTATACATTAGTATATATCACAGTATACACTGGTATATATCACAGTATACACTGGTATATATCACAGTATACCCTAGTATATATCACAGTATATACTGGTATATATCACAGTATACACTTGTATATATCACATTATACACTGGTATATATCACAATATACGCTGGTACATATTGTAATGGATTCCGGTCTGTTACCACGGACATCCACTATTCTCAAGTATTCTACCTCTCTCCAGAGGGGACACTGTACTGTGCGACAGTGACAACTGTGCAGGGTAATTGAATTACCGGGTAAGGCAAGAGCCCATGGCTCATACAAACAATACAGCGCAGTGCTTGTACAAGTGGCTATTTTCTCAAAGACAAGGTGCCAGATGGTGTTTAGTCCTCTAGGTTGGCAACATGAGAATGAATGCAAAGAGTAAGACACAAGTCTCTCCTTTTATAGGAGAGCTAACGGGTATAAAACATATAACAGCTAGAGCACAGGAAGCTAACTAGCCAATACAATCAATTATATAAATAAGTAACCAATCAAACAATGCAATAAGGTTAAATAAGGGAGGTGCCAAGTAGCTAAAGGCGGAGTCCTGTCCCCTATTGTCCGATCAACGGTCCTGCAAGGCTCCCAAACTGTAGATAGAGTAGGGTCCATGAAGTCGGTAGTCTAGGGAAGGGGACTTCCTGTTCCTGACTTTGACTGAGTTCCTACATACTTTTGGAGATCCTCTTTTATGTCAGCCATCTTGTGCCAGCCCGGTACAGCTATACTGGGTCGGTAGGGGGTCAATACCGGCCC
Organism: Cryptosula pallasiana; assembly: GCA_945261195.1. Taxonomy (NCBI): domain Eukaryota; kingdom Metazoa; phylum Bryozoa; class Gymnolaemata; order Cheilostomatida; family Cryptosulidae; genus Cryptosula; species Cryptosula pallasiana. The sequence continues at coordinate 9,889 of CALYOO010000336.1, forward strand.
TGCAGGGGTCACTACCGGCCCTGCACACTATGCCACCGGCACAGTAAGACTTTCCACCCAAACAGCCGTTGACCGAAACCTGTGGGTTGAAGTCTAGGGCATTGTCTTGCAAGGGTGGAGAGCAAGCAACCTGTTTACTACTAGTGTCCACCAGAATCTACCACATACCTCTCTCCATTAAAGCCATAGCCTGGCTTTAATAAAACATTATCAAGAGCAGATATGTGGGGGGGGGGGGGTAACACCCGTACCCAGATTATATATTTGATTATATATATAGTCGAGTACTATGCCATGAGATGACATAGCACCTCTCTCCAGAGAAGATCACCCTTGCAGGTGACTTCCCTTGACTCAACTCCTCCTGGATCATAGGGGAAGCTAGTAATCAGCTCCTTTTCCTCCTCTACGGGAGGGCTTGATGCTTGTACCAATCTAATGGTAAGCTTGGGCGTGACGTTCATTTGTGAGCGTGAGTCTACAGCAACACGTGCATTACAAGTTTTATGCAGCACGTCAATGGGCTGCGTATATTGCAGCGAGGCTTGCTGTACCATAGCGTCATGTATGGGTGTGAGCAGTGGCCCTGGAAGTTCTAGTGCTGACAGAACCTTCCTTATCTCAACTTTAGGAGACCGCTGTTCCTTTTCTAAGGAAAGCCAGCGCCTTCTCTCCTCTTCCCACTGTACCGTGGGGGTGCAAGCAAGATCCCGAGCCGGGGAGTGGTGCACTGTGTTGTGTGGCACTAAGGTTGGTGGTGTAGAGGTCGTAGGATTTTCACCCTTAATCGCCACTACAGGCTTTCTCTGGCGGTACTGTCTTGAAGGATGACAGCCACCTGGTGCGCTTGCAGTCTCTTGGGACTGCGTTTCCTCGGTACTTGTACTGGTCGGGGTGGTTTCTTCATCAACTACACTTTGGGAGAGGACGGGCCCTTCACCTAACTCAGGAGTTTGCATGGTAGGTAGTTCCGTCTCAGTAGAGTAGGGCGACGGGCAGTTAGGGAGGTATGCATCCGGCAGCAAGTTCTCCTTTACCGTCTTTATTATCAATGAATGGGGGTCTCTATACAGCTCAGCTGTGGGCGTCGCCAGTACTTCTGTGTCTGCGCAGTTTGCTGATGGACAATTATCAGCAAATCTGCCTTGTGGTTCTCAAGCTCTACGCACTGGTCAACCGCCATGGCTAGCTGGGGGATTGTCCTGTCACTGTCACTGTTAGGTATGAGTGGCTGGTCTGTGCTGCAGAGTTGTTCACAACTTTGTCTCACACTGTCCGGCTTAACAGGAAGGGTTTGGGTACTGGGAGGTTTTGGCCACTTCTCTAACTTCTTTAGACGGTCAGCTAGAGTTATTCTGTTAACTGGTAGTTGTCGGGGAGTTCCTCGGGGTGGTCTAATCTTTTTTGTAGGCGTTGGATGACTGAAGGGTGGCTGCCTCTTTCGAGCAGTGGGGGTCTCCTCTCTCCATTGCAGGGGCATAGCCAGAGAAGAGGAAAGCACTGTTTTGTTTCTAGCTTTCACACTTTTTGTCCGATCCGGCTCAAATCTTTTGCCAACTGCTTGTGGCGGGGGCTCTTCAAAGCCCGGTGCATCGCCCATAGAGTTCTATCACTATGGGTGTTTGTATGGGGACTTTTTGTCTTCAGGGGTTTAAGGGGGGGTTCTCTGTCAGCTTTGCTTGGGCTAGACAGACACTATCATTAAGTGGCCGCCCGTGTTTGTCCTTGAAAGGTAGCACATGTCCATCTATGATGACTTTGGAGTCTGGAAACCGTAGGGCACACTCGTGTAGGGTAAGGAACGGCATGCCAATAATAGCATCTTCATTAATGTCACTAATGACGAAGTTAACGCTCGTTGTCAGGCCACGAAGCTGCAAGTTCACATGCAGTTTGCCAAAAAAGGGATCTTAGATCTGTCAGCCATGAGTCCATATGCCTCACTACGCTGCAACATGTTCTTCACTGACTGTGGCAGTTGCTGGTACAGATGTGTTGACAACAAGTTGGTTGTGTAACCTGTGTCAATCAACAGGGACGCTGGCCTACCAGCTAATCTTCCGGCCAGGAAGTAGCTGGCCTGGTAAAGTCGCTTCAATGGTGGCGCTGCCGTTTGTGTTCTCCTGGGGGGTCGTCCACTCTTCCCCAGAGTTACAGGACTGAAAGGGGGTCTGCGAGCTGTCCGGCTGCCATCAGCGGGCGTCTGTGCTCTCTTGGGGGTTGTCCACTCATCTCCAGAGTTACAGGACTGTAAGGGGATCAGGAGTTGCTCGGCTTGTCCAGCTGTGGTTGGTTGCTGTCTGTAGTGTCTTGGGGGGTTGTCTACTTACCTTCTGAGTTACAGGACTGTAAGGGGTTTTGGGAGTTGTCCGGCTTGCCCAGCTGCAGTTCGCTGTGGGTGGCGCTACTGCTGGCGCCGTCCGTTTCCCGTCTGTCTGGGGGCATCTGAAAATCGCTGTGTTCGGGGGCAGGTGCCAATCATGCCCATCATGTGGCCTGGTTGTCCGCAGCCCCAGCAGCATGTTGTAGGTGCTGACTCCAACTGTGGAGGGGGAGCTGCTTGTCTGGCCGCACTCAGCGACTGTATTTCTCCAGTCAAGAGCTTCAGGCTGTCCATAACTGTTATCATGGGATCCGGTATAGCAGGTGGGGGAACGTGGTGTGTCTGCTGCACTGCAGTAGTGGTGGAGACACGTTGGGATGGGCTCTTGACAATCGTCCTCATCCAATCCTCTTCCTCCTCGTTGGTATCCTCGTCCAACATCCGTATATGAGCCTGGCGCTCATCAAATGGCGTCTTTATTTGCAGGTACTCGTTACCGGCCCTGACTGCTTCAGCTATGTCAATGGGCTGTATGGCCAACAAGTGTCTCTAGTAGTAATACATGAGCAGATCTCCCTACCAAGTGTTTTTTTGTGGATTAGATTTTGGAGTTTAGGCAATGGGTTACGACGTTGGATGAATTCGCCGAGTTTATATTGTATTTCATTTGAGGGGTACTTGAGTGGCATTTGAGTGGCATTTAAGTGGCATTTGAGTTTTGATTCTTTTTTTACTTAATTTGAACTTATATGGCTTATAGATTTTGAATGTATGGCTTTCAAGTTTTAATAACTTTTTTACATAACTCGAACTCGTATGGTATCTTGAGAGAGAGGGGAGAGGAGAGAGGAGAGATGGGAGATGAGAGAGGAGAGAGATTTTTTAGTTTTCTATACATTCATGTATATATGGTTAATTATGTACATATTTATGGCTATATTTATATCTACATAGAGAGGGAGAGAGAGATCTTTTAGTTTTCTATACATTCATGTATATATGGTTAATTATGGATGTATTTATGGATATATTTATATCTACATAGAGAGAGGAGATATATCTACATTGAATAAATATATTGATCAAAAATGAAAATTATATGATTATATACCTGATTACATAATAAGTAGGGAAAATCTTCCTATATAATATAGCTAGAGTCAGTAAATACTAAGTTATACAAAGCAATACAACTTGTAATGACATTCAATGCATTCATACATACATACATATGGTATCTTGAGAGAGAGAAAGAGAGAGAGGAGAGAGATCTTTTAGTTTTCTAGCAATTAATGTATATATGGTCAATTATGTACATATTTATGGGTATATTTATATCTACATAGAGAGAGAAGAGAGGAGTGATATCTAAATTGAATAAATACATTGATTAAAAATGAATCATTATATACATTTATTACATAATAAGTAAGGAAAATCTCCCCACATAATATAGCTAGAGTCAGTAAATACTACGTAATACAAAGCGCTACAACTTGTAATAAATACAAAGTAATAACAGTTAATGCATAGTTTGTTCCTTTACAATGTTGTCTTTGATGTACTGATGTTATATCTTAGGAAGGAAGACTTCTGTTCTATGTGCTTTTAATTTCGTAATGAACTAAAATAAAAAAATTATGTATTAGTATAGAATGATTAAGCAAAAATGTAAAATAATTACATGAATTTGAATTATAGTTCTAGTTACATTAGATAGTTTACATTATTAGAAAAGGGAAATAACTCACCAAGTTACATTGTTCAACTTGTTCTTTCTTGAGCATTATTTTCACCAAGTGCTTTTGATTCTCTTTCATCTATCTAAAACAAAACAAAAAATACTTGCTTTATAAATATGTTGTAAAAAAATACACTAATTACACCAAAAAAGTGCTTTTTTTTTTACCTGAAAAAAAGGTATATGTTCAACATTTTTGTTGTAAAAACTACGTTAATTACACCCAAAAAGTCCTTTTCTTTACCATGAAAATGTATATATTCAGCATTTTGTTGTAAAAAATACACTAATTACATCAAAAAAGTCCTTTTTTCACCTAGAAAATGTATATATTCAGCATTTTGTTTAATTTATGGTAAAAATTAGTAAAACTCACCTATAGTGATATGATTGCCTTGAGTTATAGATTAGCTTTTTGAACTCTTGTTCTGGACAGTTTTTTTCAGCATCATCGAAATATAATATAAGTAATTTTTAGAGTCTTCATTGGTTTGGTATCATCTAAGTAGGTGATAGATCTTGAAAGAAATTTTTGCTGTGTTGGAGAAGTGTGCTGTCTTCAGAATCCATGTAGTTTGAGTCTTCATTGATTTGGTATCATCTAAGTAAGTCGTAGATCTTGAAAGGAATTCTTGCTGTGTTGGAGAAGTAGACTGTCTTCAAAATTCATGTAGTTTGAGTCTTCATTGGTTTGGTATCATTTAAGTAGGTGGTAGATCTTGAAATGAATTTTTGCTGTGTTGGAGAAGTATGCTGTCTTCAAAATTCATGTAGTTTGAGTCTTCATTGGTTTGGTATCATCTAAGTAGGTGATAGATCTTGAAAGAAATTCTTGCTGTGTTGGAGAAGTGTGCTGTCTTCAGAATCCATGTAGTTTGAGTCTTCATTGATTTGGTATCATCTAAGTAAGTCGTAGATCTTCAAAGGAATTCTTGCTGTGTTGGAGAAGTAGACTGTCTTCAAAATTCATGTAGTTTGAGTCTTCATTGGTTTGGTATCATTTAAGTAGGTGGTAGATCTTGAAATGAATTTTTGCTGTGTTGGAGAAGTATGCTGTCTTCAAAATTCATGTAGTTTGAGTCTTCATTGGTTTGGTATCAACTAAGTAGGTGGTAGAGCTTGAAATGAATTCTTGCTGTGTTGGAGAAGTGCGCTGTCTTCAAAATCAATGTAGTTTGAGTCTTCATTGATTTGGTATCATCTAATTAAGTCGTAGATCTTGAAAGGAATTCTTGCTGTGTTGGAGAAGTGTGCTGTCTTCATCTTCATTGGCTTGGTATCATCTAAGTAGGTGGTAGATCTTGAAATGAATTCTTGTTGTGTTGGAGAAGTGTGCTGTCTTCAAAATTGATGTAGTTTGAGTCTTCATTGGTTTGGTATCATCTAAGTAGGTGGTAGATCTTGAAAGAAATTCTTGCTGTGTTGGAGAAGTGTGCTGTCTTCATCTTCATTGGCTTGGTATCATCTAAGTAGGTGGTAGATCTTGAAATGAATTCTTGTTGTGTTGGGGAAGTATGCTGTCTTCAAAATCTATGTAGTTTGAGTCTTCATTGGTTTGGTATCATCTAAGTAGGTGGTAGATCTTGAAAGGAATTCTTGCTCTTGCTGTGTTGGAGAAGTGTGCTGTCTTGAAAATTGATGTAGTTTGAGTCTTCATTGGTTTGGTATCATCTAAGTAGGTGGATCTTGAAAGGAATTCTTGCTGTGTCACATAAGTAGGAGAGAAAGTCATGTTGTTTTACATCTATCATTGGTGTTGGTAGATCTTGACCACATGTTTATAGTCTTTGCTACTGCTGCATTTCGTCTCAAACAAGACTCCAAAGTAGACATCATAACTACAAAATACAAAAAAATTGATTGTTACAATTGATTCATTTATTTTCATTGGCTTTAGCTTTATCTACATAGAGTAGCGAAGAAAAAGTTTGTGTGAGTATAAAACTATCTAGTAGAGATAAATTTATATCTAGGTTCAACTAGCATTGAATAATTATTATTATTTTGTTAATAATAAATAAGTAGAGTCTGCTACTTTACTAGAGCTTGGACAAACACTTATTTTAAAAATGAATAATTAGAGCTTTCTACTAGTGTTAAATAATTATTGATAATAATTTACCTTATCACCACTTAGAGCCAGATGATTTAATTAACTAAAGACAAATAATTATTTTAGCATTTCTTACCTTGATGCTGGATGTTCTCCTAGTAGCTGTAGTAGATGATGGTTCTCCGCTTGCTGTTGAAGAACTGGATGCTTTCTGTGTGAAAACAGTGGCTCTTAAATAGCTAAAGTTGCACTGATTAAACCCTATGAATCAGCATTTTTTCCAATGCTTTCGCGGGAATAAATAATTTATTTTCACGCGAATAGAAACAGTTGCTTTCGCGGGAATAAATAGTTTATTTTCACGCGAATAGAAACAGTTGCTTTCGCGGGAATAAATAGTTTATTTTCACGCGAATAGAAACTGTTGCTTTCGCGGGAATAAATAGTTTATTTTCACGCAAATAGAAACAGTTGCTTTCGCGGGAATAAATAATTTATTTTCACACGAATAGAAACAGTTGCTTTCGCGGGAATAAATAGTTTATTTTCACGCGAATAGAAACAGTTGCTTTTGCGGGAATAAATAATTTATTTTCACACGAATAGAAACAGTTGCTTTCGCGGGAATAAATAGTTTATTTTCACGCGAATAGAAACAGTTGCTTTCGCGGGAATAAATAGTTTCTTTTCACGCGAATAGAAACAGTTGCTTTCGCGGGAATAAATAATTTATTTTCACACGAATAGAAACAGTTGCTTTCGCGGGAATAAATAGTTTATTTTCACGCGAATAGAAACAGTTGCTTTCGCGGGAATAAATAGTTTATTTTCACGCGAATAGAAACAGTTGCTTTCGCGGGAATAAATAGTTTATTTTCACGCGAATAGAAACTGTTGCTTTCGCGGGAATAAATAATTTATTTTCACGCGAATAGAAACAGTTGCTTTCGCGGGAATAAATAATTTATTTTCACGCGAATAGAAACAGTTGCTTTCGCGGGAATAAATAGTTTATTTTCACGCGAATAGAAACAGTTGCTTTCGCGGGAATAAATAGTTTATTTTCACGCGAATAGAAACAGTTGCTTTCGCGGGAATAAACAGTTTTTATTCCCGCGAATGGAAACCGTTGCTTTCGCGGGAATAAACAGTTTTTATTCCCGCGAAAGCATTGGAAAAAATGCTGATTCATAGGGTTTACTCAGTGCAACTTTAGCTATTTAAGAGCCACTGTTTTCACTTAGAAAGCATCCAGTTCTTCAACAGCAAGCGGAGAAGCATCATCTACTACAGCTACTAGGAGAGCATCAAGGTAAGAAACGCTAAAATAATTATTTGTCTTTAGTTAATTAAATCATCTGGCTCTAAGTGGTGATAAGGTAAAAAATAATCAATAACCATTTAACACTAGTAGAAAGCTCTAATTATTTATTTTTAAAATAAATATTAAAAACTTGTGAAAATGAACTGGTAACATTACGTCGACTGAAATAATGCCTAAAACGTCTCGCATAAATTTTGGTCTGACCAAAAACGGACTGAAAACCTTTACCTTTAGAGCGAGTACAAAATTATCATAACTTGCTATAGCGAATATTCTAAGAAATATTTGTTTTTTCCATTGCTAACTTAACGTAAATATTTGTAACGGATGTCACATGATCTCAATCGGTTTTTGCCAACTGAATCACTTAGTTACTCGTAAACATTTGATACTCGCTTGATTTTTTGGTTGATAACAGCAATATCCCAACTTGGTTTATCGTAAATATTTCAAAAACGGATATCGCGTGATTTCTGTTAGTATTTTCTACCGAATTGCTTAGTTACTCATAAACATTTGAAAATCGCTTGATTTTTTCGTTGATAAAACATGTTGCAAGTATCTATTAACAAATATTACCGTGATTTCAATCAGTTTTCCTTACTAGATTACTTAGTTACTCATCAACATTTCATAATCGCTTTCATTAATAGTCGTTGCAAAGCAATGTTGTATTTAAAAAATATTACTACGATTCCAATCAATTTGGTTTTAATTATTTATATTTAAAATAATCGAACCTCAACTAGAATTCACTCCTAGGTAATTTATCTTCGCTAGATCATTTTATGCTAATACTCCTAGGTACTTTATCTTTAGTGTCAACTGTAAAGTCTTGAAAGCACTTCACCATAGATTCAAGGAAATTTCCCATCTCCAGTGCTAGCAGTTGAGCTCATCACTATTGTTTTGTGATCATAATTTTTATTAAAACTTACCCTTCACTGAAGATTCAGTAGCTCTGGTAGATGTTGGTCTTTAAAATGCTGGTCTTTGAGAGGATGGTTTCAGTCTGAAAAAGTTGCTGCTCTTATAGTTCTCTGTTATCCGTGGAATGCTAATTATTTTTGTTGTGGTTAGTTGTTTTTCAGACATTAACTTTCTTAGGGATTCCAATTTTGGTTGGGAAATCCATAACAGCGCAATAGAGACAATAAGACACTATTGACCATTCTAGGGATTCCAAAAATCAGATTGGGAAGTTCATAACAACGCAATAAGACGCGAGCGGTAAAACTAGGAATTCCCAAATTTGTTGGAATTCCGTAACAACGCAATAAGGCACTATCGACCAAAGTCCAACTTTTTCTGACAATCAAACAGTATGTAACGATCGCCAATCTAGGGATTCCAAAAAAGGTATTGGAATTCCGTAACAACGCAATAAGACACGATCGACCAAAGTCCAAATTTTTCTGACAATCAAACAGTATGTAGCGATCGCCAATCTAGGGATTCCAAAAAAATGTATTGGAATTCCGTAACAACGCAATAAGACACGATCGACCAAAGTCCAAATTTTTTCTGACAATCTAACCGTAAGTAACGATCTCAAAATCCTGGCATTAAAATTTGTATAAAGTCACCATGGATGAAATACATTTCATCCATGAAAGTCACGCATGAATTTCATAACAATAACTTGATTTATTTTCAAATTTGACAAAAAAAATCTGTATAAATTATTTATTTCTAAAATTAATAAAATATTCCTGAAAAGTTTGAAAAAAAATTATATTGTTTCACATAACCGCAGAACAGGCGAGATTTATTGTGATAATACTCTTGGGAACAAAAGGTAGACGATTTTTGTAAGTTAGATACATAGACCTATAGGTCTATGGTTAGATAGGAAAATAACATGGGCATCGTCGCAAAATAGGCAGTTCTGCACCTACCTCCCTTATTGCGTTGTTACGGATTTCCAATACATTTTTTTGGAATCCCTAGATTGGCGATCGTTACATACTGTTTGATTGTCAGAAAAATTTGGACTTTGGTCGATCGTGTCTTATTGCGTTGTTACGGAATTCCAATACCTTTTTTGGAATCCCTAGATTGGCGATCGTTACATACTGTTTGATTGTCAGAAAAAGTTGGACTTTGGTCGATAGTGTCTTATTGCGTTGTTACGGAATTCCAACAAATTTGGGAATTCCTAGTTTTACCGCTCGCGTCTTATTGCGTTGTTATGAACTTCCCAATCTGATTTTTGGAATCCCTAGAATGGTCAATAGTGTCTTATTGTCTCTATTGCGCTGTTATGGATTTCCCAACCAAAATTGGAATCCCTAAGAAAGTTAATGTCTGAAAAACAACTAACCACAACAAAAATAATTAGCATTCCACGGATAACAGAGAACTATAAAAGCAGCAACTTTTTCAGACTGAAACCATCCTCTCAAAGACCAGCATTTTAAAGACCAACATCTACCAGAGCTACTGAATCTTCAGTGAAAGGTAAGTTTTAATAAAAATTGAAAAATAAATAATTAGAGTCTTTTACTAGTGTTAAATAATTATTTATTTTTCAAATAAATAATTTGTGTTTCAAGTACATTTATATATAACTATATATATATATATACAGTCTTTTGTTACTTCTAAAAAAATAATGTTGTTATTTTAGCAGGAATTATGGAGATGGAGGAGGGAAGTGATGTAAATATACAGGAGGATTGGGAATGGCTCATGAAAAATCATAATGTTATCAGACTTCTGGATGCTGATGATGAATACATAGATGATGAGTGTCAATCGGTACCTACCTAGTACAACCTAGTACAACCTAGCTATATAAGAAGCACCACTTTTACACAGAAAGCATCCACTTCAACAACAGTGACTGAAGGATCACCATCTACTACAACTACTAGAAGATTTTCTATATTAAGGTGAGAAATAATAAACAACTATTTAACACTAATAATGTAAACTATCCAATGTAACTAGAACTATAATTCAAATTCATGTAATTATTTTACATTTTTGCTTAATCATTCTATACTAATACATAACTTTTTTATTTTAGTTCATTACGAAATTAAAAGCACATAGAACAGAAGTCTTCCTTCCTAAGATATAACATCAGTACATCAAAGACATCATTGTAAAGGAACAAACTATGCATTAACTGTTATTACTTTGTCTTTATTACAAGTTGTAGTGCTTTGTATTACTCAGTATTTACTGACTCTAGCTATATTATATGGGGAGATTTTCCTTACTTATTATGTAATAAATGTATATAATCATACAATGATTCATTTTTAATCAATGTATTTATTCAATTTAGATATATCTCCTCTCTCCTCTCTCTCTATGTAGATATAATTATAGCCATAAATATGTACATAATTAACCATAAATACATGAATGTATAGAAAACTAAAAAATCTCTCTCCTCTCTCTCTCCTCTCTCATCTCCCATCTCTCCTCTCTCCTCTCTCCTCTCCCCTCTCTCTCAAGATACCATATGAGCTCGAGTTATGTAAAAATGTTATCAAAACTTGAATGCCATACATTCAAAATCTATATGCCATATAAGTTCAAATTAAGTAAAAAACTAATCAAAACTCAAATGCCACTTAAATGCCACTCAAATGCCACTCAAGTACCCCTCAAATGAAATACAATATAAACTCGGCGAATTCACCCAACGTCGTAACTCATTGCATAACCCCCAAGATCAAATCCACAAAAAAACACTTGGTAGGGAGATCTGCTCATGTATTACTACTGTCTCTGCAAGTAAGCGTCTCCAACTGTGGTACTGAAGAAATCCAGCATCATCCTCTGCATGGATTGGTGAGGTAAATCAGCATACCCAACACGCACTAGGCACTTTACTTCACTTGCATGCTCTTGGAGCGACGTCTTGTGTTGTTGTCGCAGGTTGGTCAGCCGGGATATAACTTTCCTTGGTGTTAGCCCAAAACGTGCACATAGTGCAGTAAATATACCCTGCAGATGCAGAGGCTTTCCACAGTCCAATGCTTTACCTCGTAATGCATCTCTCAGGTACAACATGGCCGTGTTCTCTGGCAATTCATTCATCTCTGCTACTTCCGTGAATCTATAGATAAAATATTCGACGTCTCCTTCACCGTCGAACTTCGGAGCTTTGAAAGTAGCTGGTGCATTGCCTTGGTTGGGCCTCATCATGGCGGTCATTCAGTCAGTCTGTCAATTGCTGTAGCTTCTGGGTTGCCAGCGGGTGTCCTACCGGCGCTGCGTGCTCTCTGGTTGGCCATCCTTTGCAGATAGAGGAGTGATCTCAACTTAGATCTAAGTAATGGTCAGTTCAACTCGATCCCGGGCCGGTAAGGAGGTGATCCGGGCCGGTATCAGTGTTTCCAGGGCTCTAGCAGATCGAGAGGTCGGTATAGTGGATACTGTGACAGTACCTGGCACTCCGCAGCTTGTAACAGCCGTTACAAAACTTCGCTATCAGGTCACTTACCCCCTGGACACTTACCCCCCAGCCATATACCCCCGGTCATTTACCCCCTGGTCGCATACCCCCCTAGGCTATATACCCCGAGGTCAATTACCCCCATGATATCTTTGAATAGTTTACACTAAACACTAATTATAATTGGCAATATCCTTAATCATTGAATATATTCTTGGAAATTGAACTTGTAAGGAATTCAGACAATTAATGATTCCTTTGATTAAATGACTACAGATTGCAACCAAGACTAGGTTGCATAATAGAACTGCTAAGAGTACATATCAAAGGTACTATATACCCTTGATCCTGGGTTGGATAGATTGCATAATAGAACTGCTAGGAGTACATATCAAAGGTACTATATACCCTTGATCCTGGGTTGGATAGATTGCATAATAGAACTGCTAAGAGTACATATCAAAAGGTACTATATACCCTTGATCCTGGGTTGGATAGATTCTTTGAAGCAGAACTTGTAGAGAACTAAGACAGTTAATGCATACATATATGAGTTGAAAAATATGTTGTACCCTCAGTATTATAAAATTTATCATGGAGTTCATTACTAGTACTAAAGGAGGTTCGAAGTTAGTGTATGAAGGATTCGTATATGTGAAGCAGAAAAATTTGGCAAATGGAGTTGTTTCATATATGAGTGTGAAATGAGACGGAATGAGAAACAATGCAAAGCTAAATTGAAAATGAAAGGTGAAGAAGTTATTGGAAAGACGAATGAACACACACACGCCGTTTCTATTGGTCGTCCAGAGGCTCTGAAACTGCGTCAGTCAGTTCAAAGACGTGCACTACAATTTCATGCTTCGCTTGTAAATAAATGCATTTATTTTTAATTGTCTTTTTAATTATTCATTATTCACTGCTAATTAAATCATGACAAATTACCAAGTGGTTCATGTGATTTACACCAAAAATTAACTGATTTAAGTTAAACTGTATTATTTGTTACATGGGGGTAATTGACCTGGGGGTATATAGCCTAGGGGGGTATGCGACCAGGGGGTAAATGACCCGGGGTATATGGCTGGGGGGTAAGTGACCTAAAATCAAAACTTCTTGTACTGCTGCAGGGTGGAGCAAGCTCTACGAGCCTACAGGCAGTAGTGTATGGACAATGTAAGTGGATACAGTGCCGGGGTCAGTGTTACCAGCTGAGTACCACTCCAAGCTGAATAACCTTTGGCAGCTGAGTCTGTATAGCTGATAGACGACTCTCTTTTCTTTCTATACAGTGCCGGTATCTCTATGTCCAGGGCGGAGCGAACTCAACGAGCCTGTAGAAGAATCGGTAGCGCCTGTACTGGGCTGCTGCAAATAGAGCAAGCTCTACGGTTGATGCAGACAGCCTTTAGTAGGTGATGCTGTGTTGGTATAGCTGCTGCAGAGCGGAGGGCCTCAACGAGCCTGCAGAAAAATCCGCTAGTATCTTGTATCGACTGCTTCTTCAGACCTACTATTTCGGTTATCAATCTTCTTCTCCTCTCTCCAGATCTACACCCCGTAAATCAATCTTCTTCTTCAGTGGTAGCTGGTCTGTAGTGCATTCGCAGGGCCAGAGGGTAGCATGAAAGAGCACAGCGTGGGAAGGTACCATTTATCCCATCGCTGCCACCAATGTAATGGATTGCGGTCTGTTACCATGGACATCCACTATTCTCAAGTATTCTACCTCTCTCCAGAGGGGACACTGTACTGTGCGACAGTGACAACTGTGCAGGGTAACTGAATTACCCGGTAAGGCAAGAGCCCTTGGCTCAGACAAACAATACAGCGTAGTGCTTGTACAAGTGGCTATATTCTCAAAGACAAGGTGGCTAGAGGGTGTTTAGTCCTCTAGGTTGGCAACATGAGAAAGAATGCATAGAGTAAGACAAGGTGCTCTCCGTTTATAGGAGAGCTAACAGGTACAAAACATATAACAGCTAGAGCACAGGAAGCCAATTAGCCAATACAATCAATTATATAAATAAGTAACCAATCAAACAATGCAATATGGTTAAATAAGGGAGATGCGAAGTAGCTAACGGCTGAGTACTGTTTCCTATTGTCCAATCGACGGTCCTGCAAGGCTCCCAGGCTAAAGATAGAGTAGGGTGCATGAAGTCGGTAATCTAAGGAAGGGTACTTCCTGTTCCTGACCTTGACTGAGTTCCTACATACTTTTGGAGATCCTCTTCTATGTCGGCCATCTTGTGTCAGCCCGGTACAGCTATACCGGGTTGGTAGGGGGTCAATACCGGCCCTGCAGGGGTCACTACCGGCCCTGTACACTATACCACAGGCACAGTAAGAATTTCCACCGGAACAGACGATGAATGAACGCGGTGGATTGAAGTTTAGCGCATTGTCTCACAAGGGTGGAGAGCAAACGAACTGTTTACTACTAGTGTCCACCAAAATATACCACAATTTCACAGTATACAATAGTATATATCAAAATACACACTAGTATATATCACAGTATACACTAGTATATATCCCAGTATACACAGGTATTTATCACAATGTACACTGGCATATATCGCAGTATACACTAGTATATATCACAGTATACACTAGTATATATCACAGTATACGCTGGTATATATCACAGTATACACTGGTATATATCCCAGTATACACTGGTATAAATCACAGTATAAACCGGTATATATCACACTATACAATGGTATATATCATAGTATACACTGGTATATATCACAGTATACACTGGTATATATCATAGTATACATTACCATAAATCACAGTATACACTAGTATATATCACAGTATACGCTGGTATATATCACATTATATACTGGTATATATAACAATACACACTAGTATATATCACAGTTTACACTGGTATATATCACAGTATACACTGGTATATATCATAGTATACATTACCATAAATCACAGTATACACTAGTATATATCACAGTATACAATGGTATATATCACAGTATACAATGGTATATATCACAGTATACGCTGGTAGATATCATAGTGTACACTGGTATATATCCCAGCATACACTAGTAAATATCCCAGTAAACACTAGTAAATACCACAGCATACACTGGTATATATCACAATATACGCTGGTATATATTGTAATGGATTCCTGTCTGTTACCACGGATATCCACTAGTCTCGAGTATTATACCTCTTTTCAAAGGGGACACTGTGCTGACCGACATTGGCAACTGTGCAGGGTAACCGAAATACCTGGTAAGGCAGGAGCGCATGGCTCAAACAAACTGTACCGTGTAGTGCTTGTAATAATGGCTATATTCTCTAAAACAGTCCTGAGGGTAATTAATCCTCTAGGGTTAGCAATATAAGAGCATATGCCATGGCAACATAGGAATGAATGCACAGAACACATGAAATGTCTGTCCTTTTATAGGAGAGCTCACAAGTATACAACATATAAGAATAACAAGACAGGAAGTAAACAAACCAATGTAATTGCTTATATAAATAGTCCACCAATCAGGTAAGAATAAGAGAGTAAATAAGGGTGGTGCCAAGTGGCTAAGGGCGGAGTCCTATTTCCTGCTGGCCAATCAGACTGTTCCATGAGGTCCCAAGGCTCCAGTTAGCTTGTGGTCCTGGTTACCGTCGATGTTAGGGTAGATAGCTTTGGCTCCTGGCTTGGTGAGAAGTCCTGGCTAAGTTCCAATTTCCGCCGCTAAGGCAGCAATCTTGTGCCGGCCCTGTGGCAGCATACCGGCCCTGCGGAGGTCACTACCGACTCTGTAGAGGTCACTACCGGCCCGGGTCCGGCGCTGTACACTGTACTACCGGCACAGTATGGCTCTGCTACCGGCACAGCATCTTACCGATGACCGTAGGTGCATCGCCTGCGCATAGAGTGGAGAAGTGGTGTAGCGAACGCCCTGTTCACTAGTACCTTTCACCAAAATCTACCACATACCTCTCTCCATCAAAGTCACTGCCTGGCTTTAATAATAACATATCGAGAATAAATATGTGTGTGGGGATAACACCTGTACCCTGATTGTATATTTTGATTATATATATATACATAGGAATGTATTCACAACTGTACATTAACAAATCAGCTAGATAGTGTTCAGGTGTCTCTTAGAAGAGAGCACCTCTCAAGCTGGCGGCCTGCTGTCGCAGCCGTTCCACCTCAGCAGTCACGAGCCTCGCTTATGCCTTGGCCGTCTCTGTTGACTCCGTGTCCAGCATTTGGCTGATGAGTAGTTGCCTCAGCTCGCCTAGCTGTTGTTCTAGGGCCGCGACATGGGTCTCTATCACTGTGGCTAGCCGGTCACTGTGATGTAAGAAGGTTTGCAAGGGTCTAGGCACGATGGGACTCTGCGTCAGCGCTACCTCGGCGACAACTGGCTCTGGTGGTGGTGCGGTGACGGTGCACGAAGGACTGGTTGTCTTCTTCGGAATCTTGTATCCTGTTGACAACTTTTTCTTCTTGTCGTTTCTCACCGGAGAACCCAACCGTTTCTTTACAGACGTCCTCTCAGGTGGCGTCTCTCCTTGGTGGGTCGGTGTACACCGACGGAACTTAGGGGGATTCTCCCACCTGATAAATTGGCAAAACCTGGTGTAGCTAGGTCTGTCAACGGTATAGACAATTCCTGTCTTTAGGTGGTGTATGGCATCTCCAGGGGCATCAAACTTAGTCTGATGCGAGTACACCGCATCTCTGCTCTCGCTGGCATAGTGGCAGCGGCAGTAGTGGCGCAGGTAATGCTGAAGGGCGTGGACCCTTAACTGGCGAGCATTCCTGGCGTTGTATGCACACTTGGGACAGCAGAAGTGTCTGGCCTCCCTCATGAGGGTCTCTACTCTCTCCTCTGTGCCCGCAGTCACCCATCGCAGCATCCTCCATCTGGCAGGGTTCCTTCGTCCGTCTTCCGCCCATTACGTAGTAGGTTCGTTGTCAACTGTCGGTGAGGCAGGGACGACTGGTTCCTCTTCCTCCACTACCGGAGGGGTGGTAGCCTTCACCAAGCGCACTGTCAGCATGGGTTTGATGTCCACACGTGAACAAGAGTCTACAACAACATGGACAGGATTAGTGTCATGCAGTGTATTTATTGGTTGCTGCTGCAATGGTCGGGCATGTCTCGACACAGGGTTGTGTATCTGAGATAACAGAGGCCCCGGAAGTCTTAGTGTCTGTAAGAACTCCCCTATCTCAAGTCCAGGAGAACGCCGTCCCGTTTTAGGGGGAGCGGAACGCTTGATCTCCTGCTTCCCTGGTACCACAGGGGCGCCAGCTACAGCCCGACCCGAGGTGTAGTGAACAATGCTGTGTGGCACTAAGGTTGGTGGTGAAGAGGTCGTAGGATGTTCACCCTTAGCCGCCATCACAGGCTTCGGTCGCCGGTAAGGCATACAAGGGTAGCAATCGCCTTGTAAGGTTCCAGTCTTTTGTGACTGAACTTCTGGAGGACCCCGGGCCGGCATAGAATTGCCCCGGGCCGGTACAGAGGTGCTCCGGGCCGGTAGGGAGTCATCCCGGGCTGGCAGGCAGGTAGCATCAAGTGGCACCCACCTAATCTCCCGCTCTTTTTGCTCTACAACCCTGTTAAGGGAATTAGCAGTCTCATTCTCCCAAAAAACGCCCAATCTTTTGTCACCAGCGCTTGGTAAGTCTCTAGATTTATGCCAAGTACAGCTAGGTGGGCTGCCACACCGCAAAGCCAGCGGATCTCGTGGCGTACAATTTTCAAACAGCCATTTCGCAAATACTAAATTATGCTGCTCACCATCTTTCTCCTTCTCTGCCAGCTCCCTTGGCTCTTCCTTCCTCTTTGTGGTAGGTGGCAAGAACAGCTCCGCTGTTGGCATCGCCTGCAGCTCCGAGGGTTGGTCCTGATCGAGATCAGTATCCAGCAACAAGTTTTCTTCCTCATCTTCCAGTTCTAAGCAGTGGCTTGGCATGATGCTTGTTTCTCTCTTGCTAGTCACTGTGGTTATGAGTTGTTGTTGCAAACTGCAAGGTTGTTCACAACCCTGACTCATCCCATCTGCGTTCACAGGAAGCTGTTGGGTACTGGAGGGTTTTGGCCATTTCTCTAACTTCTTCTGACGGTCATCTACAGTAATTCTGTTAACTGGGGGTTGTCGGTGAGTTTCTTGGCGTTCTTTAGAAACCAAGCACAATGCAACTCGCACCTCCCTTGCAGGTTTTTTGACCGCTTTTCCTGCTTTCTTTGCCTTTCAATTCGGGGGGTGGCGGGAAATCCCATCTGGATACAGCTGAGTGCTCTCACAGCAGGTCTCTTCACTGTATTTGCTTGCATCTTCTCTGCATCTTTTAGCAGTAGGTTGATGGCTGAAGGGCAGCTGCTTCTCTCCAGCAGCAGGGCTCCCCTCTCTTCATCGCAGGGGCGTAGCCAGTGGGGGGGAATTCACTGTTTTGTTTCTACCGCCTACAGTTTTGGTCCGTTTTGACTCCAACTTTTTCCTATAGGCTTCTGGCGGGTGGCTCTCTGCTGCCTGGTGTATTTCCCATGCAGTCTCCTCCACCGTGGGTGTGTGCACTGGGACTTCTTCCTTTTCAGGGGGTAAGGGGGTTTTTCTGCCAGATCTGCTTGTGTGAGACGGACACTATCATTAAGTGGCCATCCGTGCTTGTCCGTGCAGGGTAGCACATGTCCGTCAAAGATGACATGGGAGTCTGGACACCGTAGGGCACACTCGTGTAAGGTGAGGAACGGCATGGCAATTATAGCATCTTCATTAATGTCAATAATGATAAAGTTAACGCTCGTTCTCAGTCTACGAAGATGCAAGTTTACTCGCAGGGTGCCGTAAAAGGGAATCCTAGATCCGTCAGCCATGAGTCCATGTGCCTCGCTGCGCTGCAGCGTGTCCTTTACTGACTGTGGCAGTTGCTGATACAGATGTTTCGACAACAAGTTGGTTGTGCAGCCTGTGTCTATCAACAGGGAGGCTGGTCTACCGGCTAACCTTCCAGCCAGGAAGTAGCTGGCCTGGTAAGGTCGCTCCAACGGTGGCGCTGCCATTTGTGTTCTCCTGGGGGTTCGTCTACTCTCTCCTAGAGTTACAGGACTACAAAGGGGTTGGTGAGCTTTCCGGCTACTGTCAGTCTGCGTTCTCCTGGGGTTGTCCACTTTTTCCTAGAGTTGCAGGACTAATAGGGGGTTGGCGAGCTGTCCGGCTGTCCTCAGCGGGCGTCTGTGCTCTCTTGGGGGGTTGTCCACTCTTTCCTACAGTTCCAGGACTGTATGGGGTATCAAGAGTTGTCCAGCTGCAGTCAGTGGGTGTTGATGCTCTCTAGGGGGGTTGTCCACTCTCTCCTAGAGTTCCAGGACTGTATAGGGTATCAGGAGTTGTTTGGCTTGTCCAGCTGTGGTTGGTTGCTGTTCGTAGTGTCTTGAGGGGTTGTCCACTCTCTCCTAGAGTTCAAGGACTATGAGGGGTTGCGGGTGTGGTCCGGCTTGCCCAGCTGCAGTCAGCTGCTGGTGGCGCTACTGCGGGCGCCGGCCGTTTCCCGTCTGTCTGGGGGTGTCCGTAAATCGAACTGCGCGCTGAGTTCGGGGGAAGGTGCCCATCATGTGGCCTGGTTGCCCGCAACCCCAGCAGCGTGTTGCAAGTGCTGTCTCCAACTGTGGAGAGGGAGCTACTTGTCTTGCCGCTCTCAGCGACCGTATCTCTTCCGTCAAGAGCTTTAGGCTGTCCATGACTGTTGTCATAGGATCCGGTATGGCAGGTGTAGGGGTGTGGTGCGTCTGCTGTACTGCAGTAGTGGTAGAGACACGTTGGGATGGGCTCTTGGCAACCGTCCTCATCCACTCCTCTTACTCCTCAATGGCATCCTCTTCCAACATCCGTACATGAGCCTGGTGTTCTTCAAACGGCGTCTTTATCTGCATGTACTCGTTGCCGGCCCTGACTGCTTCAGCTACGTCAACGGGCTGCATGGCCAACAAGTGTCTTTGCAGGTAAGCGTTTCCGACTGTGGTGCTGAAGATATCCAGCATCATCCTCTGCATGGGTCGGTGAGGTAGATAAGCATACGCAACACGCACTAGGCTCTCTACTTCACTTGCATGCTCTTGGAGCGACGTCTTGTGTTGGCGGCGTAGGCTGGTCAGCCGGGACATAGCTTCCCTTGGTGTTAGCCCAAAACGTGCTAGTAGTGCAGTAAATATACCTTGCAGATGTGGAGGCTTTCCACAGTCCAATGCTTTACCTCGTAATGCATCTCTCAGGTACAACATGGTCGTGTTCTCTGGCCAATCGTTCATCTCGGCTACCTCCATGAATCTAGTGATGAAATATTCGACGTCTCCTTCGCCGTCGAACTTTGGAGCCTTTAGCCTAGCTGGTGCATTGTCTTGGTTGGACCTCATCATAGCCGTCAATGCTTCGGTCAATCTGTCAATTGCTGTGGCTTCAGGGTTGCCAGCGGGTGCTCGACCGGCGCTGCGTGCTCGCTGGGTGGCCATCTTTTATAGATAGAGGAGTGAACTCAACTCTAATCTGAGTGATGGTTAGCACAACTGGATCCCGGGCTGGGATCAGTGTTTCCAGTGGCTCTAGCAGGTCTAGAGGTCAGTATAGTGGATACTGTGACAGTACCTGGCACTCCGTAGCTTGTAACAACCGTTACGGAACTTTCTTTACTGCTGCAGGGCGGAGCAAGCTCTACGAGCCTACAGACAGTAGTGTAGGGCACTGTAAGTGGATACAGTGCCGGGGTCAGTGTTATCAGCTGAGTAGCACTCCAAGTTGAAGTAATTTTGGTAGCTGAGCCTGTATAGCGGATACACGACTCGCTCTCTCTCTTGTACAGTACCGATATCTCTATGTTCATGGCGGAGCGAACTCAACGAGCCTGTAGGGAATACGGTAAGCGCCTGTACTGGACTGCTGCAAACGGAGCAAGCTCTACGGTTGATGCAGACAGCCTTTAGTAAGTGATACTGTGCCGGGATAGCTGCTGCAGGGCGGAGGGCCTCAACGAGCCTGCAGAGAAATACAGTAGTATCTTGTGTCAATTGCTTCAGATCTACTCTCCGTAGATCAATCTTCCCTCTTCTTCTTATTCAGATCTACACCCGGTAGATCAATCTTCTCTTTCGGTAGCTGGCCTGCAGTGCATTCGCAGGGCCAGAGGGTAGCGTGAAAGAGCACAGCGTGGGAAGGTACCGTTTATCCCACCGCTGCCACCAATGTAATGGATTTCTGTCTGTTACCACGGATATCCACTAGTCTCGAGTATTATACCTCTTTTCAAAGGGGACACTGTGCTGGCCGACAGTGACAACTGTGCAGGGTAACCGAATTACCCGGTAAGGCAGGAGCGCATGGCTCAAACAAACTGTACAGTGTAGTGCTTGTAATAATGGCTATATTCTCTAAGACAGTCTTGAGGGTAATTATTCCTCTAGGGTTAGCAATATAAGAGCATATGCCATGGCAACATAGGAATGAATGAACAGAACACATGAAATGTCTCTCCTTTTATAGGAGAGCTCACAAGTATACAACATATAAGAATAACAAGACAGGAAGTAAACAAACCAATGTAATTGCTTATATAAATAGTCCACCAATCAGGTAAGAATAAGAGAGTAAATAAGGGTGGTGCCAAGTGGCTAAGGGCAGAGTCCTATCTCCTGCTGGCCAATCAGACTGTTCCATGAGGTCCCAAGGCTCCAGTTAGCTTGTGGTCTTCGTTACCGTCGATGTTAGGGTAGATAGCTTTGGCTCCTGGCTTGGTGAGAAGTCCTGGCTAAGTTCCAAGTTCCGCCGCTAAGGCAGCAATCTTGTGCCGGCCCTGTGGCAGCATACAGGCCCTGCGGAGGTCACTACCGACCCTGTAGAGGTCACTACCGGCCCGGTACCGGCGCTGTATACTGTACTACCGGCACAGTATGGCTCTGCTATCGGCACAGCATCTTACCGATGACCGTAGGTGCATCGCCAGCGCATAGAGTGGAGAAGTGGTGTAGCAAACGCCCTGTTCACTAGTATCTTTCACCAAAATCTACCACAATATCACAGTATACACTGGTATATACCACAGTATACATTGGTATATATCACAGTATACACTAGTATATATCACAGTATACAGTAGTATATATCACAGTATACACTGGTGTATATCACAGTATACACTAGTATATATCACAGTATACACTGGTATACATCACAGTATACACTGGTATATATCACAGTATACACTGGTATATATCACAGTATACACTGGTATATATCACAGTATACACTGGTATATATCAAAGTATACATTAGTATATATCACAGTATACACTGGTATATATCACAGTATACACTGGTATATATCACAGTATACACTGGTATATATCACAGTATACACTGGTATATATCACAGTATACACTGGTATATATCACAGTATACACTAGTATATATCACGGTATACACTAGTATATATCACAGTATACACTGGTATATATCACAGTATACACTGGTATATATCACACTATACACTGGTATATATCACAGTATACAATGGTATATATCACAGTATATACTGATATATATCACAGTATACACTAGTATATATCACAGTATACACTGGTAAATATCACAGTATACACTAGTATATATCACAGTATACACTGGTATATATCACAATATACACTAGTATATATCACAGTATACACTGGTATATACCACAGTATACACAAGTATATATCACAGTATACACCAGTATATATCACAGTATATACTGGTATATATCAAGGCATACACTAGTATATATCACATTATACACTAGTATATATCACAATATACACTGGCATATATCACAGTATACACTAGTATATATCACAGTATACACTGGTATATATCACAGTATACACTGGGATACATCACAGTATACACTAGTATATATCACAGTATACACTGGTATATATCGCAATATACATTGGTATATATCATAGTATACACTGGTATATATCACAGTATACACTGGTATATATCACAATATACACTGGTATATATCACAATATACACTAGTATATATCACAGTATACACTGGTATATATCACAGTATACACTGGTATATATCACAATATACACTGGTATATATCACAATATACACTGGTATATATCATAGTATACACTGCTATATATTGTAATAGATTTGAGTCCTCTATTACTGACACAACGGATTCCACTCCTCTCTCTCTCTTCTCACTTCAAGTTCAATCCCAAACAGACGCTAACAACTGCACAGGGTCCTCGACCCAAACGTATTACTAGTGTTTCTATCAATTAATATACTTTATTACTACACAAATAAAAGGGTGCTTACTACTATAACAACTGCCTGCTCAAGGCACAGCAGCTTTATATATAGAGTAAAAAGAACAGTTTCGTTACCTTATAAGGCACGACAAATAATAACATACAATACAAGGAAAATGCCAATCATAACACATAATACAAAACACAATAACAAGATAAGCCAACCAAGTAGAGAGCACATGGTAGCTTGGGGCTGGGCTTTAGTTCCCGCTCTTTTCTGTCAGCACAAACTATCCATTCCTTATAAGGACGTGCAACATCCTAGGCTGTGCTCCTGAGAGAGGGAAGGCTCTGGTCTCCATTCTGCAAAGGCTATTCACTTCAGGGAAGCACAGGCTCTCGTAATCACTGTGGTTGGACCCCGGGTCGGGGTAGTTTCGGGGTAGGTTCGGGGTAGGTTCGGGGTAGGATCGGGGTAGCTTCCATTCATTTTTACAGGGGAATACCGATCCGGGGTAGCCGGTATCCCTTTTTCATGGGGATTTGAGTAGCTACTGGGGAGGGAGGGCTCTGCCGGGGTGGTAACTCATGCCAAAGGCACCAGGGGTGTAAGGGGGGTGGATAGAGGGGGGTGGGGGGCCTGAAACCACTTACTCACCATGCAAATCTCCCACATACCCCGCACCATTAGCTCCGGAGTCTCTAATTAAAATATATAGGTAGATAAGGCATGGTTAATTGGTGTGGGAGGATGGAAGAGTTGTCTCTGACTCGTTTACTCTCTCATTTTTGGGCGGCGACTTGGGAGACAAGGATGGGTTGCCAGGGATGAACTTTTTCTGGGTGGTCCACCTATTCAGAGCCATGGTAGATTCGGAGTCACTCTCTGAGGTTTGGAGTTGCTTGAGGGGGTCTTCGACACATTGACTGTAGCTACGCTGGGGGCGGGGTGTCAAGCTGGGGGTAGTACCGGTTGTTAGTAAGTGGTTGGGGGTAGGGGAAGAGGGGGAAACTCATCTCGGGTGAGTAAGGGGGGTGACAATTCCTTAGGGGTTAAGGCCAGGGGATCGCAAGCAGTAGAAGGTTCCAAAACCCAATCGTTGTGAGCAGTTAACTCATCATCTTGACTGCTAGTAGCGACTTCTACTGGGGGGTTGGTAGGCAACAGCACCTCTGCGGTCAATATTGCCAACAGTTCATCCTAATGGTTACTGGGGGGAGGTTGACACTCAACTAAGCCTGCCTCGAGGAGTAGGTTGTCGTCTCCAGAGTCGAGCTGTAGTGACAACGGATCGTTAGTGTTTGCCATTTTCTGTAATTGATCAATTAGCAGCTGGAGTATGAAAGCAGACCTCTCAGTAGTTGATCCAGTTCGCAAAAGGATTGCACTTTCTTGTTTTCTTCTGGCTTCTTAGCAGTTTGTCCTACTTCTTGGGGGGGTATGACTCATGGTAGTGGGGCAAGGAGGGGGTGTTTTTAAACGACTCTGCAGCCGCTGCGGTTTAAACGGGGGTGCTGATTTTTCTTGTGTGGGTAGAGGAGGTTCTGGCAATTCTTTTAAGATTAAGCACGAGGGTGTAGGGTCCTCAGTCTCAGCGGTAAACGCCGTTAATTTGGCTATCAGCCTCATTTTCTCCTGATATTGTAATTCAAACAATTGCGCATGCTCACTAGCTACTTGGTGACACCAGGGCTCTCCATAGCGTTGCGGTGGTCGCACGTTACGCTTAGGGCGGCCAGTAGGTGCAGGGGCTACGACAGGGGGTGAAGTGACTGGTGGGGCGGCAGCTCCCACATTCGGAGTCTGGCTTCTATTTCGGCCAGTTCTTGGCCGATTTACGAGGAACTCGCTGGAGGTGTCGAGTGGGGTCTCCTGTAAGGGTTGCTGTGGTTTCTGTGGTTGCGGTGGTGTACTTTTTTCTAATAAGGGAAGTGGAGGGGATGGCAATGCTAGGAGAAAGCGCGGTGGGATAGGGAGCTCTAAGAGGGGTAGGGGAATGTCTTGATGGGGAGGGGGGGGACTTCTTCTCCTGCGGGAGGCAGCACCACGCATGTTGGGACGGCGAGCTGGGGGCGGGGAGTCTGGGGTACCTTCTACTATACCGAGGGGGAGGTGTAAGGGGTGGGTAGCTTCACAGGGTACCGTCGCCTCGGTATGTGGGGGGATGTGAGTGTCTCTTATGACTTGGACAGATGTGGAGAGCATCCTACCCTGTTGGTCAGTGCATGGAAGTTCTTGGCCATCTATTTCAATGACTGAATGGTCAAATTTCATGTGACACTGGTGGGCCGTAAGAAATGGCATGCCTAAAATGGCGTCCTCATTGATCTGTCCGACTACGAACATAACATCAGTCTTAATACCTCGCAGCCGAAGGGGCAGATGTAGGGTACCGAAGAAGGGAATATGGGATCCATCCGCCAAAATGCCGGGGGTATCGCTCTCTTGTAGGGAATTCCGGGTGGTAGGAGACAGCCGGTTAAACAGGTGCTGTGATAGCAAATTAGTGGTGCATCCGGTATCAATGAGTACAGACACCGGCTTCCCTTCAATTCGACCGGGCAAGAAACAACTTGCCTTGTAGGGGCGTTCTGGCGGGTAGTAAGGGATGTCAGTGGGTCTGATGGCTGATGGTCTGGGGGTAGGGGGTTGTCTCTCTCGAGGGCGGGAGGGGCGTATTCTGGTTGGTGGAGTAGGGGGGTCTTTGGGGTGAATCCCTTGGTTTAGAGATTGAGCTGGTTCAGAGGGGTAGTATAATTTTTTTGTCTGTGACCAACGGAGTGTTGCTGATGAGGCGGGCGGAGAAGGTCAGCACAAAGGAGGGCAGGGGAGTGGTATGGTTGGTTGTAACCACAAACAGGCGGGGCAGACGGGTAGTAGTCTGTATCTTCCAGGTCTTGTAAGGGCGCATACCAGTTGGCAGTGGGTAGCTGCCAGGGTTCTTGGGTTGGCACAGGATACCGTCTCTCTCAATGGGGAGGGGGGATCTGATTCATAGGGTTATGTTGCTCTAGTCTGTCTATCTCCTTCCTGTAATTCCGAGGTGCCCGGGGGCAGTTAGGGACCGGCCTCCCTACTGCGAGCGACGCCCGTTTTTTGGCGGTTGGTTAGGAAGGGGGGCAGGGGATGGCCAGGGGTTGACAGGACAACTCCTCTGTAAGTGGCCGATGGTGCCACATCTCCAACACTGGGGGAAGGTGTGACGGGGAGTAGGAGGGGTGGGGGATGGTCAGCGAGGGGGGGGGGGGGTTGGTTGTTGCTTCAGTCTCTGGAGTTCTTCCGACTGAAGCTTGATGGTGTCGGTGAGCAGCTGCATGTTTTTCATTAGAACAGCAAGGGTGTCTGGTGACGGGGTAGCTGCCTGTCAAACTTGACTGAGTGCGGGGTTGGCTGGGGTTTTGCCACTGAGGGGTTCTGACATTTCTTCCTCCTCCACTACTCTAACTTTGGTGGATCTGTCTTCAAATCCTGTCTTGATTTGGAGAAATTCACTGCCTGCTCTGACTGCTTCCTCGACAGTGTGGGGTTGCATGGCCAGTAAATGTCGTTGAAGGTATGCATTGCCGATTGTACTAGCAAAGGTTTCCAGCACCATGCGGTTAACTCTTCTGGGAGGCAGGTCGTCATAAGCAACACAGACGAGTTTTTCAACTTCATTGGCGTGTTGTTGCAACGAAGTTTTGGGGGAAAAACGCAGTGTAATCAGCTGGGCTTGTGCCTCTTTGGGGGTGAGTCCAAATCGTGCATGTAGGGCAGCGAAGATACCTTCGACATGGGGAGGGCGGCCACACTCAAGGGCGTTGTCTCTCAGTGCCTCTTGTAGGTGTAGTACAGCAGTAGCTTGGCCCCAGTCATTTGCATCGGCTACTTCAGTAAACAGAGTGATGAAATATTCAACATCGGCCGTGCCATCGTATTTGGGGGGTTTGAAGGGGGTTGGGGTTGGCCTTTGGGGGGGTTGTACCAATCTCTGTAAGGCGCCCATCAGCTCATCTAAGGCGACTGTTGGCTGGACCACAACGGGGTTTCGGCCAGCACTTCTTGCTCTCTGGGTTGCCATGTTTGTTCAATTACGAGCTATGGGGTATAGAGTGATTGTTTTGTACAAAAACCCAGAATCCCGGGTGGGAATAACTCATGGGAGGGGAAGGTGGTAGTGTAGTAAGTGACACTGGCACAGTACAGCTTTGGTGTAAGGGGGGTAGAGGTATACAGGGTAGACAAGGTATACCGGCACTGTATAGCTTCGGGGTAAGGGAGAATGGCAGTTTACAGGGTATACAGGGTATCCCGGGTCGGGGTAGCTTCGGGGTAAAGGGGAATGGCAGTATACAGGGTATACAGGGTCAAGGTAACTTCGGGGTGAGGGGAAGATGGCGGTAAGCAGGGTGAACAGGCTTGGTGTTTCCTAGCTCTTCTTTCTACTTTATTTTCTCGCAATCTTCTTATCTTCTCACCTTATTTTCTTTCTCTCTATCTTCTTACTTCTTACCTTCTTTCTCTCTCTATCTTCTCTATGTATATCTTCTTACTTCTTACCTTCTTTCTTTCTCTGTCTGTTGTGTCCTTGTTCTCCAGATATCCCACTGCTTCCACCAATATAATATATTTGAGTCCTCTATTACTGACACAACGGATTCTCCTCCTCTCTCTCTCTTCTCACTTCAAGTTCAATCCCAAACAGACGCTGGCAACTGCACAGGGTCCTCGACCCAAACGTATTACTAGTGTTTCTATCAATTAATATACTTTATTACTACACAAATAAAAGGGTGCTTACTACTATAACAACTGCCTGCTCAAGGCACAGCAGCTTTATATATAGAGTAAAAAGAACAGTTTCGTTACCTTATAAGGCACGACAAATAATAACATACAATACAAGGAAAATGCCAATCATAACACATAATACAAAACACAATAACAAGATAAGCCAATCAAGTAGAGAGCACATGGTAGCTTGGGGCTGGGCTCTAGTTCCCTCTCTTTTCTGTCAGCACAAACTTTCGATTCCTTATAAGGACGTGCAACATCCTATGCTGTGCTCCTGAGAGAGGGGAGGCTCCGGTCTCCATTCTGCAAAGGCTATTCACTTCAGGGAGGCACAGGCTCTCGTAATCACTGTGGTTGGACCCCGGGTCAGGGTAGGTTTGGGGTGGGTTCGGGGTAGCTTCGGGGTAGCTTCCATTCATTTGTACAGGGGAATACCGACCTGGGGTAGCCGGTATCCCTTTTTCAGGGGGATTTGAGTAGCTACGGGGGAGGGAGGGCTCTGGCGGGGTGGTAACTCATGCCAAAGGCACCAGGGGTGTAAATGGGGGTGGATAGAGGGGGGGTGGGGGGGGGGGTCTGACACCACTTACTCACCATGCAAATCTCCCACAATATCACCGTATAAACTGGTGTATATCACAGTATACACCAGTATATATTAGAGTGTACACTAGTTTATATCATAGTATACATTCGTATATATCACATTATACACTAGTATATATCATAGTATACACTTGTATATATGTGAGTATACACTGGTGTATATCACAGTATACATTGGTATATATTACTGTATATACTATACTAGTGTATATCTACAATATAACAAATATATATAACTTGTACCACAATATACCAAACATA
>CALYOO010000337.1:0-38682 GCA_945261195.1 Cryptosula pallasiana
AATCATTGAAACAGTTGCAAGCATACTTTGATATCATCACTTTCGATAATATTCCTGTCAACACTCTTCTGACATTCATTAGACTTTCAGTTTGGAAAAAATTGAAGTTGAAGCAGCGAAAACGAAAACAAGATACATTGCCTCTACGTATCACTCACACTGTCACTTACAGATACATGATGAATGATGGATCTTTGATGACTGGGAAGATTGTTGTCCCTCCTGAGAACGTTTTGAAGATCAAAAATCATGAATGCGGTATGATCCACTATAAAAGTACGATGAAAACTGAAAGCGGTACAAAGAAACACATTCTCACGATTCTGAGTGTTGAAGAAGCTTTGATGCTTCTGTCTACTTCAAGTGAAAAAGAAGGAATAGCTTTCAGACTTTCTCTATTTGATGATGCTGAGCTGATGAAAAGTTATGATGACGATGTTGCTGCTGATGTTGATGATGATGATGATGATGATGATGATGATGATGATGATGATGATGATGATGATGATGATGATGATGATGATGATGATGATGATGATGATGATGATGACGAGGATAACATTGATGCTTATACTGATGAAGAAGATGATAATATGACGGATGATGACTCTGAAAACAAAAAATTTGAGGAAAAAGATGAAGTTGTCGACAATGATAGTGAGAAAAGCAATGAAGATGACAATCACATTTCAAGCGAAGCTAGCAGGATTTCAATATCGGAAATTTAATTAAGGTATGTTAATCTTCACTAGTAATAAGTAACTACTAATAGCCGTATTTTTCACCATAGTATAATGTAGTTGTTATAACGACATCTATGTATGCTTTTAGATAGAATACGTGTACAAGTGAATGACCGTCGGCTCGCCAAATCTATCAGCAACAACTCATGAACATTAAATTATATATTATTTGTATAGTGCAATAATTTGTATATATTTAGTGTAATAAAGTATTTTATTCATATTTAACATTAGTAATTTAGCCAATTTGTAAAACTTTCGGGGTTACAACTCTAAAATGTTACAAAATTTCAATGTTCCGACACAAAAATAAATATTTCAAGTTATCGTCTCATTTTTCAAAAATGTTAAGACAACTCCCATTTATAATTTCTAAACTTCGTTTTTGAAAAAATATGTAAAAGTTGTCGGCACATTGTGTCAAAATGGTAAGACAACTCCGCTTTTACACAAAAAAATTGTGAAAAATGTTTTATAATTTGTTTGAGAAACCAAAACAGTAGAAGACTTTTTACAACCACAAGCATTATACTTTAGGTTTTACAGTTTTGTGAATTGGGTGTTGATAGTTTGTCACGATATGACATAATAATTAAGTAATTATAGTCTTTTTCATAACAATGCTATAGATTCAGTAATACAGATGTGAAATTTACTGTTTCATCACTTGGATGCAGTATGAAGGTAGTTCATGTAATATTTATTTTGTAATATTATGCAAAGTAATACAGTAGGAATGAAGCGTATGGAGTTGTCAACCACAAAACAAATAAAAATAATGCATTAGGTAAACTAATGACAGAACAATTTTACATGAAGTGTATACATATGAATAAAGTATTCATAAAAACACAGACTATTGTCTGTATATATAATATATATATATATATAGAGAGTATTTATAAAAAAACATCCTATTAACTATATATTTTGTGGTAAGAAATTATAAAATAGGATAGTTGCATAAAGCCTATTCCAGAGCCATGATAATATTAAAAAATATAGTGAAATAAAAATTTTAAAACTCACCTAAGAGTGCAGTTAATACAAGAATTTCTTCTAGAGAAAAATCTGAATTTTTTGCATTTTCTGTCTAATAGACGCTAATTTCAATTTAACACAATCATTAAAACCCTTTTTTTTCAGTCCATCTTTTATATTCAAAATTAATTTAAGTGAAGTTATATCAATCTTTTGGCTTTGTTTTAAACCTACTTGAGTTTGTGGGTTATCTGTTACAGTATTAGATTCTAAAACACCGGGTTTTTGGACTGCACTGTGAACTAGCAACAGAAATTAAGTCATTATTACTTTCTTCAGTTTCTGAAAAATCAGAATCTGAAGATATAAGTGCTCTCATTTTTTTACGCTGGTTTTTAAGTAAAAGCTTTCGATCTCCAGCAACCGGTTTTTTAGCTATTGCCAACCATTTACACCCTAATTCAAAATCTAAATCGATGTTTCCAGAAAAATAACCTTCTATTGGATAGAGATATACTAACATAAAATTTTTTGGAAACGTAATGTCCATTACTAACTCAGAATATTTTTTATTAATAAATAAAACAAAATTATTATAACTAGCAGTATCAACAATAAAAAACATTTTAGTTTTCAAAATACAAGTATGTTGCTGGAGTTCTCTCAAAGTTGTATGTGATTTTCCGCATAAACAATAAAAAATAAACAAGTGAGCAAAAAAATGTCTTGAAAGAACTCGGCCAGGCTCATGCATCTTCCCTAATTTAAACTTTTTACCACAAAATATACACGAAATACTGTCTTTTTTTTCTTTCAGTGCTTTGCTCAGCGTCTTTGTACAATACGTTATCAATAATAACGTAAGCACTGAAAGAAAATACCTTGTGTTTTTGTTATCGATATCTACAAGCAAAATAAACAAATTCTCATTATATATATATAGATAACTGTCTTGAGTATGGTATATGTATATAAAGATAATGCATATCACTTACACTTGAAGCACTCCTTATCATCTTTTATTTCCCCATCTATAACACTTCTGCTTCTGTATTGTTCTAGCTGCTGGTTCTCTGCTTGAACTAAAATAGAAAATACGAATGTAATAACGTTAGTTTTTGAAAAAAATTTATTAAAATTGAATGAGTATGTAGTAAATAATATTTTTATCATACTTACATTCAAATGTGTGGCGATCATAGGAGAGAAAGGATTCATCTTTCCCTATATAGCATGCGCTTGCAATAAAGCGTGTAGATGTTTTCTCTACAAAAATAACATAGTAAATGTAGAGTCGTTATTATTTTACCTACAGAAAAATTTACATTTTTCATAATACAGAAAAATACTTACTCATAGCAATGTGCGTGGTAGGCTTGGTGTTTTTCACCTTCTCTTCTTCACCAAAGCATTCCTCAATCCATTTCAACGTTTCATCATCCGTAGAGCTTAATAAAACAATAAATCAAGATTGTGATTAATTAAAAACTCTATATAATACAGTTGAATAATAAAGTTTCAATAATATACTTACATAGCACTGAAATCTATTTCATCTATATTTAGATCTAGTGCATCATTTGAGGTTGTAGACCTACAAGTAATATATATATATATACATTTGTATAAATTTATAAATGTAACTGCAACAAAATTGTAAAAGATAGTATAAAATAACTTACTCATTTGTTGTAGGAATATTGCTAGCCATTTTTTGTAGTTTCGCAGACTAATACTTGAAATGAAGTACAAATGAAAACTGATACTGTTTAAAAAAATAGTTTCTCTTATATACAAAACATTGAAGTCGTTTATCAAGATTAATTTGTAGACTGATTTTCTGATTATTACTATGATAAATGATATTGTTTTTTAAAAAGTGGAAGACAATTAGGAAGTTGGTTAAAAAAATAGGAAGATAGAGATTAGATAGATTAATAAGCTTAACCACCACATACACCCCTGTAAACTTTCTTTCCATCTAGCTAAAATTTTTGAATGTAGAGCGTTGGATAAACAAATTTTACAACCTCTAGGTTGATACTCTTTTAAATATAGCTAGCTAGGATGAAACTTACATTTCATTTGAATGACAACTCACATCCTTCAAACATATTTTTATAGCAACAATTTGATGTGTGAATAACTAGTTCAATTGCAATTCATTGATATGCTCTACTACAACACTCACTACTTCGAACTATGCAGTCAACTGAAGATATTCACAAACAATCATATAGACACATCAACAGCAAAACATTGATGCGGTGTAGTTCCATCTTTATATCATCAGACAGTAAATTAATATCTGAGAGCTTCAATTATAGTTTGCAACATTAAGTATGAGTTCGGAATGTAATAAAATACTTTACAGGTACTGATAGCATTTAATAACTAGTTCAATTGCAGTTTATTGATATACTCTACTATAACACACACTACCACAAACAATCATATAGACACATCATCAGCAAAACAATGATGTAGTGTAGCTCCATCTTTATATCATCAGACAGTAAATTAAAATGTGAGAGCTTCAATTATAGTTTACAACATTAAGTATGAGTTAGGAATGTAATAAACACTTTAAAGATATCTGATAGCATTTAAATATGTATATGTAACATATAACTCTTGATTTATTAGACAAAACAACTTCATAAAAATAGAAAATATACTATGTATGTTGGTACATTGTTTGTATTTCACACAAAAAACAATGAGATATTTTAAAAAAAGTAACAGTGTAACTAATAAAACAAGTGGATAAAGTCATGCTTTGCTCATGTTTTTTTTAGACGATAGCGGAGATAACTAGGATTAAAAGTAAAACCACAAATCCGTTTTGGTGGAAGGCTGTATCTGTATTAACTAATACGTAATGAAACAATAAAAAACAGGAGATATATGCAATCAAGTTCTCTTCCTTTTTAGGTTGAATTCGACCTATAATTCCATCATCTATGGATGTTTGTTGTTTTGTTTTAAATAGAAATAGCATGATAATAAATAGTGCTTAGGTGTAATTAATGAATTTTCTCGAGCGGCTTTATAACACTCAATATTAAAAAGATCAAAACATATAGGATTAAGCGAGAGATGATGATTAATGTCTTTTCTGGAATGAGTTTATTAGTAAAATGACACTTGCCGTTATATTATAATTAATTACTTTTTAAAAATGAACTGGTAACATTACGTTGACTGAAATAATACCTAAAACGTCTCGCATAAATTTTGATCTGACTGAAAATGGACCGAAAACCTTCAAGGTGCGTAAAAATTATCGTAACTTGCTATAGCGGATATTCTAAGAAATATTTATTTTCTCGTTGGTAACTTGACGTAAAATATTTTGTAACGGATGTCACACGATCTCAATCGATTTTTTTCAACTGAATCACTTAGTTACTCGTAAACATTTGATACTCGCTTGATTTCGTTGATAACAGCAATATCCCAATTGTGTTTATCGTAAATATTTCAAAAACGGATATTGCGTGTTTCAGTTGGTTTTTCCTACTGAATCACTTAGTTACTCGTGAAAATTTGAAAATTGTTTGAATTTTTCGTTGATAAAACATGTTGCAAGTATCTTTTAACAAATATTACCAAATTGTGTTTATTGTAAATATTTCGAAACGGATATTGTGTGTTTCAGTTGGTTTTTCCTACTGAATCGCTTAGTTAATCGTAATTATTTTGAAAATTGGTTTGATTTTTTCGTTGATAAAACATGTCGCAAGTATCTTTTAACAAATATTACCGTAATTTCAATCAGTTTTCTTTATTAGATTGCTTAGTAACTCATCAACATTCATAATTGCTTTTATTAATAGTTGTTGCAAAGCAATGTTGTATTTAAATAATATTACTTCAATTCCAACCAATTTCCTTACTGAATTACTTAATTACTCCCCAGTATTTCATAATTTCTTTCACTAATAATTACAAAGTAATATTGTAAATATACAATGGAGTAGATACTAAATTGACACAAATTTTTTTCATATGATTTTAAAATTTAACTAATGTAGTTTTTTACCAAACATCAGTACATCAAAGACAACATTGTAAAGGAACAAACTATGTAATAACTGTTATTACTTTGTATTTATTACAAGTTGTAGTGCTTTGTATTACTTAGTATTTACTAACTCTAGCTATATTATATGGGGAGATTTTCTTTACTTATTATGTAATAAATGTATCTAATCATATAATGATTCATTTTTAATCAATGTATTTATTCAATTTAGATATATCTCCTCTCTCTATGTAGATATAAATATATCCATAAATATGTACATAATCGACCATATGTACATGAATGTATAGAAAACTAAAAGATCTCTCTCATCTCTCTCTTTCTCTCTCTCAAGATACCAAATGTATGTATGTATGGATGTATGTATGTATGTATGAATGCATTGATTGTCATCACAAGTTGTAGTGCTTTGTATTACCTAGTATTTACTGACTCTAGCTATATTATATAGGAACATTTTCCATACTTATTATGTAATAAATGTATATAATCATATAATGATTCATTTTTGATCAATATATTTATTCAATGTAGATATATCTCTTCTCTCCTCTCTCCTCTCTCCTCTCTCTCTCTCTCTCTCTCTCCCTCTCTCCTCTCTCTTTCTTTCTCTCAAGACACTATATGTATGTATGTATGTATGTATGTATGTATGTATGTATGTATACATTGATTGTCATTACAAGTTGTAGTGCTTTGTATTACTTAGTATTAACTGACTCTAGCTATATTATATAGGAAGATTTTCCCTACTTATTATGTAATCAATGTATATAATCATATAATGTTTCATTTTTTGATCAATATAGTTATTCAATGTAGATAAAACTCCTCTCTCCTTTCTCTCTCCTCTCTGTCTTCTCTTTTCCTCTCTCTCAAGATGCCATATGAGTTCAAATTATGTGAAAAAAGTATCAAAACTTAAATGCCACACATTCAAAATCTAGCTGCCATATCAGTTCAAATCAAGTAAAAAAAATAATCAAAACTCAAAATGCCACTTAAATGCCACTCAAATGCCACTCAAAATACCTCTCAAATGAAATACAATATAAACTCGGCGAATTCACCCAACGTCGTAACTCATTGCATAACCCCCAATGCCAGATCCACAAAAAAAACACTTGGTAGGGAGATCTGCTCATATATTACTACTCTCGTTATAAGTACTTGAATCAGATCACTATTTAGTGATGAAGCGTCAACATAGTGAGGATTTTTAAATTCTTGATACACAACACTATTTCTTCTTTCCTTGAACCGGAACTACTCTCAGTAAAGGTACATTCGTATCTCCTACCATTCTATTATCAAACAATGTTGGAATAAACATACAGAGATGTTTAAACCAGAATTTATATCAGGAGGTGATATATTATTGTATCTACCATGAGGGTACATAGTTTTTGGTTCAAATCCAAAAATATATGCTATATCTTTGGAAAAGCTTATGGCAGTATCAGGATCGCTGTTAGTTAGTAAAGTGGTATTGGTGATCTTGTTGTAGGAGATGGCAAATTTTTTGTCTAAAATCCATTTCACTCATTCTCTTTCGTATAATCTCCTCCAACTCCTCCGTACTATCATATCTTCCATTACCGATTAAAATGAAGGACTTTTCGCTTTTACCAGAGACATTAGTCTTTTTCTAGATATATTTTTCCCTTCGGTAAAAATTCTTCCAATTATTAAAATAGGACATATCTAGCAGAGCTACCTCCCATTTTCCACCATTGATAACCAAATATTTATACAGTCTCACTGTAAATTCGGAATTGTTATTATCAGGAAACTCTTCACCGCTAGAGTTTGAGGGTAAAGTTATCAGCATCGACATTTTCTCAACGTATGATTATTATATCAAGCGTTCTTTCCCTTATAAACTATTCATCTACCCACTCGTTGAACTTTTTCTCCGTATCCTAACCACTTAACCAGAATCTGTCTTTTACCTCTTCTCATTCTTCTTCCCAGTATCTTTTTCAACTCTGAAAAACCGTTGGTTTTTTTTTACTTTTTTGCGGACTCTTTTTATAAAAGGTGCCATCAATCATCTCGTCAGCCAAATCTTTCACCCTATATACAACAGGTTTTTTTATCAATAAAT
Organism: Cryptosula pallasiana; assembly: GCA_945261195.1. NCBI lineage: Eukaryota > Metazoa > Bryozoa > Gymnolaemata > Cheilostomatida > Cryptosulidae > Cryptosula > Cryptosula pallasiana. The sequence continues at coordinate 7,880 of CALYOO010000337.1, forward strand.
TCATCAGTGATTATAAAAATCTCAATCGTCCAATTCGGAGTGTATCCTCTTTCAAACGCTCCTCTTGCCTTACTTATTCTCACATAATCCCCAATCTTTAGTTTTGCTTCTTATGCTAAACTATGTTCACCTCCTTCATACACACGATTCCATACAAGTTCCTGATTTTGAAAATTCACATCATTCGGTCTCATACCTATAGCACCATGAATTGTGTTGTTGTATGCATCAACCATTTCTGGTAAAACATCAATGTATCTGTCATCATCTTTATATGTCAAATATCTATATGTCTTCCTCTTTTAAAGTTCTGTTAAAAACGTTCCACCATCGATGCCTTTATCGTCTCATTTTCGGTTGTAAAGCGCTTGATTTTCTTTTTCCGCCAGGAGAGTCTTTACATTGACATTGTCAAACTCTTTACCTTTTATCAGATTGTAAAGCTTTATAGTTTTTCCCCCTTCTAAAATTCTTCTCAATCCTCCGGCTACAACCTGACCTGATTTGGAGATGAGCGGCACAGCCCATCCTTTTCTAGATAAAGAATCAACAGCAGTCAGTAAAAAATGCTGTATTTTTATTTTCTTCTTTTCGAGATCGAACATCCATCAAATCTACCTGTAAACTGTTCCCCTATTCCAGCTACAATTGTAGGACGGCGTTTAAAACTTAGTTACAGCACTTTTATGTAACGTGTAGGTATCCTCACCACTCAAACCATTCACGGATTCTTTTTTCCCCCTCTCGCTTTCTACGAGCTTTCAGTAAAGCTCTAGCTCCTCGTAGAGATGTTTGTAATGCAGGATTGTAATACAACTCTTTTAGCGTGTCGATGTCCGTAAATTATTACCTGGAATTACCAACTTTTTCTTCTGACTCTTATGTGTTTTGATGCGGGGATTTTCTGACAGTTGTGATTCCTTCATCAGTTAGCAAGCTTTTAAATCTACTGTAATCGGTATTTCCCGATTGTATTTTACCTTCCTTCAGTTAGAAACGTCTCGTTAGTAAAGTTTTGGAAGTCTTAGGATTCAAACCAATGTTCTCCAATTTTCAGTCTGTTCTTGTCTGAGTCGAATCTACCAATTTTACTCAGATTATTCAACATTCTGACAGCAATCGTTTGATCACCTCTTTTTTGTTGTTAATTCAGTTGCTTTTTTTTTCAAACTCTTTTAAATTTTTCGCTTTCACTATCATGCTCATCTTCTCCATCAGTAAGAAAATGGATTTCCAAGTAGGGTTGAGTCTTCAGTATCAAACAACCTCCCTTTTATTAATTCCATCCCGATGTCATCATCATCATCATCATCATCATCATCATCATCATCATCATCATCATCATCATCATCATCATCAATCATCATCATCATCATCATCATCATCATCATCATCATCATCATCATCATCATCATCATCATCATCATCATCATCATTCATTTTCACTGATTCTAACTCAATGTCCTTTATGAACATTTGGTGAAAGGGCATTAGGTTTATCATCAATAACTGTGCTATTGGCTAAAGGAGAAATAGACTCTATCTTCTTTTCCTTAATGGGACTCCAACTATCCTTTTGTGGCTGATTTTGGTTATTTTTAATCTTTTTGACATCAGGACAAATACCTACGTAGGTTTTCAACATTTTCATCTAACTTTTCGTGTGAGGACAAGTCAGAATCATAAGCAGTTTCCAGTAGATCATTTCGCTTTCTCTTCATGTTTCTCACTGTTATAGCTTTCCATAGGATTATAATACAATGGAGGTCTGGTCTTCTCTTCCTTTACCACGGTTTTTATTCTCCTTTTTTTCCGTTAATCTATAGTATTCATTTTCAGTGAGTATAAAAAATACGCCTGGAGAATGTTTAAAGGCTGACGATTCATCTTTTTATTGATGACAAAACAGATACAATAGGGGTTTATAATAGCATCCAAAAGATTTCCCCCTACCAGTCTGAAATCAAAAATTTTACGCTTATCATCAACTGTCCCTCTACCACTAAGTTTATGTAGTTCCTTCTTGTAACGCTGCAAACTCAATAAACTGCTCAAAATCAAGAGGAACATTACCTAATATAATATTTTTTAAACACTTTCTATCAATGATTGAAACAAATCTGAGTTAGCCTTTTCAACTATAGCGATTTTTCCTTTCTTACTCAGTTCATCCAGAGCTAAAATTGCCATTTTATTTCGCATCATTCGTGTTGAGACTTTCATCTTTATCTTCTCCCTCCTTCTAGCACACTTTTAAATAAGCCAGGAACTATATTGCTGATGATAGGTCCTAGTAGAGCGCCTAAAAATCCTCCTTTTTGCAATACAGCTTTCTTATCATCTAACGTTGATCTTCTTACTAAAGCGCTAATATCCTTCGCGTTCCGCTGCAACTGATTGTACTGAAATGTTGTCAATGGTATCGTTTCCATTTATAATAGCTTTAGCGCATTCCATTAGAGTCATAATAAAACTCCTTTTTGGCTTTGGCTATAACAAACTTTTGAATAGCAAAGGTTGCATTGTTGAGTGATAACAACACAGCCGCATTTCTTGTTAATTTTTTCCTCCAAATCTTTAGGTCATTATAACTCTTTCCGTGTTGCGTCGTTGAAATAACAAAATATGATTGAGGTGAAATGAATAGTAATTGTATTTATAATCCTTTTACTTGGGTACATATAATATCATAGGGAGATCCGATGTAAAAATTCCCAATAGTCTATGTTGATCATTCGTTTGTTGAGTCGTATCTATTCGTAAATAAGAGTATGGTTTTTTTTGTTGCATCTTCAAAAGCCTCTTGTACATATTTTACTTTTGATGGGAAACATTGTCGAGCCAAATAGGAAATAGAAGAAGCATCTCTAGGATTTTTAAAAAGAAAAAAAATAATGACTATTCAAGGGAAATTGTACGATTTCCTTTTAAAAAACAGATTCTGAACAATAAAATACACACTTCTGTTCAAATGATGACTATGTTTTCGTATACAAAGCATTGGCATCGGCTTTACCAGAAACTTCATCCATGAGATCATCAATTATCAGCCATCGATTTTTTACCCATCTCTGGGAAAACTCACTGTTATATCTATCATCCCTTCATGAAAAATCACTCCTGGTACATCATCAAAGGCTTTTTGGTAGGCTCCATTACAGTAGTGAATTCCTTGTTGGTGGGGGGTGTGCTATAGTTTGACTAGCTTCAATCATTCGAAAAATCGCTTGCGGTCTTTTTCCGATCCAGTTGGTCCTGCAATCATTGCTGTAAAAGGAGATCGCATCCTTGGGTTCATAATCTTCAGGTTTCCCATTCATCATAAAAGATGTTCATCAACCAACAGTAGTTTCATTTATGATTCCAACAGGAGAGTTTCTCGCTTTTTTGTATTTTTTTCCATAGCTTCTTCATACATACTAAACTCAGTAACACCTCCAACAGTGGAAAAATCCTATGACAAATACCAAAATCATCATAATTATCAACGCTTTATACGCTTCATACTCGGTAAAACATCTATCATATCACGTGTAGTACCATCAACAGTATCAACTTCATTCATCGGTCTCATCTCAACATCATCCTCTGTCGACATCTTAACTTCCAATAACAATACAATCACATCACGTTCCGTTTTTTATACAATGTAAAAAATATCAAAAAAAATCAAATTGCCATACATTCAAAATCTATATGCCATATAAGTTCAAATTAAGTAAAAAAAATAATCAAAAACTCAAATGCCACTTAAATGCCACTCAAATGCCACTCAAGTACCCCTCAAATGAAAATACAATATAAACTCGGCGAATACATCCAACATCGCAACCCATTGCCTCATCTCCAAGATTTAATCCACAAAAAAACACTTGGTAGGGAGATCTGCTCATATATTACTACTAGTAGTGCCGTATGAGTAGTGCCGTATGAGTAGTGCCGTATGAGCAGTGCCGTATGAGTAGTGCCGTATAAGTAGTGCCGTATGAGTAGTGCCGTATGAGTAGTGCCGTATGAGTAGTGCCGTATGAGTAGTGCCGCATGAGTAGTGCCGCATGAGTAGTGCCGCATGAGTTGTGCCGTATGAGTAGTGCCGTATGAGTAGTGCCGTATGAGTAGTGCCGTATGAGTAGTGCCGTATGAGTAGTGCCGTATGAGTAGTGCCGTATAAGTAGTGCTGTATAAGTAGTGCTGTATAAGTAGTACAGTAGAATTGAATATAATCAGCTCCAAAAATATTTGCTTCTGAACCTCTGTTTACAAGATTTGAATTCTAAGGCCTTTTCGTTTTGTGTTTATGATTGCACAAGAACATAACTTGTACTATCTAACTTTCTTATCATATTGAAGGTCAAAGATCTGTACTGATGGATAAAAAATTGTTGGAAGATTTTCTCAAAAAAGGTAATCAGTGGTAATTAGCTAATATGATTTGGATGTTACCAGTACAAGTGTTGCTTAAACCAAAATTTGTTTTATTATATTGATTTTGAACGGGTAGAAATAATTTTGGCATAACTTTTAGTGTTGTGCCATTTATGATAACTACAAGAACTTGTTAATTGTTGTGTTTCACATAACTTTAATAGAAATTGTTGTTTTGTAGGAAAAGGCTGCCAGAGCAAAGCCTATGGAGTATTTCTACGGGGAAACACAAAATGCGGCTATGCTCCAGTTCTCGCAATCAAAAGTATATCCATACCAAAAATTTGAGAAACATTTTTGTGATTGCAGTTTACCTCATCACAATATGGATTATTCAGACTTTGTATTAAATTAAATTTATTTATTGTCTTTGATTGTGCATTCCAGTGAAAATGGTCAGTCTGCTACTGGTGACAATTCTAAGAATGACCCAGCATCGGACTTTTCCTCCAATACAGGAGGATCTTGCTCCAGTACAAGAGGATTTTCCTCCCAGTACCAGACTTCAGTCCAGTACAAGAGGATCTTCCTCCAGAACAAGAAGCTGCTCACTTGACTGAATGTTCTATTCAACTAGTAAGTGGTACCATTTGGAAACCATAATTACTTTTTGAACCATTTAGTTGCATATTCTTGCCATAACCTTGAAGATTACAGCTTTGAATATCTGGAGTATGTATTGTAGAGGATTTTGATAGGGTGTGACTAAGTTCAGCTACAATCCTCCACCCTTTCGGTCACACTGGATGACTACGAGGTGGTCACTGCCAGTTGCACTATCTTATGACAGCTTCAAGAGCTTCAATAAGCCAGTAGATCTGGTCTTAGAGGGGGAGGGGAGGGTCTTTTCTATAAATAGAAAAGGACCAATGAATTCCGGTGGGGAGTACTTCTATGGTAGAGATAGGCCAAGGATCCAAAACTATCTCGTCAATAGAGAAAAGCCAAGTGCAACAAGAAGAGTTTCAAGATAATACTCCTCTTTATTGATCAGTATAGCTCCAACTGTGCTGAGCCAACTGGCTCAGCCAAACTTATGCATATAATACAAAAATGGAAAACTGGTGCGGCTCACTAGAAAAAGTCCTATGTTTATGAATATTAAAGCGATAAAATGCAATACATAAACGCACATGAAGAACAATATTCAATACAAGGTAACACGACATTTAGTTCAAGGTTTTATCTTCATTTTTTTCGTACAATTATACCTTTTGTTCACAAACAAGGGGAGATAATCTCCAATATTTATATATATAATGACTTTCTATAACATAATCACAAATGCAATTCAATATAGTTATGTACAACGTTCAGTCAGTAACAACGAGTTTCACTTCTCCTTCTTTTCTGTGCGTTGGTCTTTATCTTTGGCTTTTAGTTCACCAGCACACCATCCGAGTGCTTAAACCTTGCAAATCTATCACATACTCCCCCCCCCCCCCCGTTGATTGAGCTGGGGTCACAAACTAATTAGATATTTACATCGGTTGATTATGGTACAAGGAGGGGCTTGACAAGTGACCAGTCAGCTCTGGAATAGCCGTGGGGGATGGCTCCTTTAACATGGCACTGTATGTTTTGGGTAATTCACTGGAAAGGGAATGGGTAAGAGGGGAATAGGGGGTAGAGAGGGTTTTTGCATAGCTGTGGGGCAAGGGGATCCGGCTGTAACTTTGGCATGGTCTGCTCTTTTCAAAAGGGGGAATTCGGCAATAGTTTTTGGAGGAAACATAAGGTCACTGCTTAAGGTGATCTTATATACTTTTAAATCTATGGGCCCTGAGAGAGGGTGTGAAGTCTCATCTAGTCTGGATGGGGGGGCAATCCGGAGGGGTGGTGGCTCTAGAGGGTTTCTGTTACTTCTTATTCCACGGCTGGCTCGGCAGGAACATCCTCCAGTAGCTTTCCAATGGCTGTGTTCTCCCACAGTTGGGCTAGTCCAGGGGGAAGGGGTACATCCTGACCATTAAGGATGCCATTCTCCTCATCCGGATCCATCAGGTTCACATAACCACCTGGAATGGACTGGTCCTCCAATAATTCTTGCAGAGAGCACGTCTCTTCTCCTCCTCTGTCCTTTAACCATAACTTCTCCCTCTACCACTGTATTTGCTCCTTGTTGTTCCAAACATGTACTGCCCAAAACCCTCTCCAATTTGCCAAGCACAGTAGCCAGCTTTGCCTGGAGTATTTAGCTCCGTATGCTCCATTTATACTGCAAGTAATGGTAGAAGCTGCTCAGCTGTAGATGTACTGCTGGCACTACTTCTAGTAAGTGAATGCAGCTGTAATGGCTTCTGCTTGAGCACATAGCCAGGCTCGAGCATTCTGATTGGCTGATGTTCTTGAACGCTGAGAGACTTTTGGGAGCTTGCATTTTGGGGGGAAACCTTTCAGGCAGGGCCATTGAGGATTCTTGTCTGATTTGGATAATTTTTTCTGTTGGTCACATCTTCAGATCTTGTGGATGGCAGCTGCACGTTTCCTGTCATCCTCTGACTCACCGGGGGTCCTGTATGGGGTTCTAGGGGTGCTTTTAGGGCTGGATGTGGTGTGGTCGCGTAGTTATTAATCTCTGTGTTGTTTCTCTCAACTTCATGGGTGGGGGGTATCATACTATGGCTTCTTACCGGTAAATGTAACTCTTCTGTTAAAGTGGGGGTGGGGGACAAGCCTTTTGCTGCCTCCGAATGCCTTATCACTGGTTGATTCCTAGGGGTGCTTTGTCTCTTCATTTCATGTCTTTTCCTAACTCTGGCTCTACTATTCTCTCCTTGTTCTTGTTCCTGAAGGGGTACTCTGACTGGTTGTCCACTAACAGCATAGATGGGGGCCTGGGCATATGGAATATGGTTGGTTCTCTTCTCATCCAAATGGGGGTGTGTATCCTTCTCTCTGGATCATTTCCAACACCTCTCTGTCTTGAAGAGCTAGTTTTATGGCAGTACTGTTCTCCGTACCTTATGGGGGGGGGGGGGGTCCATCGTTTCTCCTGGGCCTCTGTTCTCTAGGTCCCGCACTGACTTCTTGACTTGGTTGGGCAGTGAAAGGGGGTTGATCTTCTCCAGATCCGGAGGGTTTTTTTTATGGGGGCCAAGTCCCTTCTTTCCAATTCTGAGCTGGGTTGGGGGTTTACTTCTGGTTCCAGAGGGAAAAGGAATCTGGGTAGGGCTTCCAACAACTCCCTTTGCATCTGTCGAGACAGCTCTCTGGGGTCTTCCCTATTCACTTCAGGTGGTCGCACTTCCACATCCATTGGGTTGGGGGGTGGTTCCCTATGACGAACTCTGGTGGCCCCTTTCATGTTTGGCCGCCTGTGTGGCTCCGTGGCTGCAGGGGCTTGTCCCCGTTGATCAGCACATGGTTTATACAACTTCAGGCGGCTCTCATTCTGTACGGACTGTTGGCCATTTCTATCAATTAAGTAAGAATGGTTGGGATATGCTTCTAGTATTTCATACGGTCCGATGAATTTGGCCTGTAGTTTTGGGTTCTCTCCTTTTTTTCGTCTTCTATTTTCCAGCCAAACTAAGTCCTTTGGGGCAAACAAGGAGGGCTCCTCTCCATCCTCACCCCTGATGTGTACTTGTTCCTCTCGCAGGGCCTCATGTGCTTCCTCTAACCGATCCTTCAAGGCTTGTGCATACTCATGCACGGGCATGTTGTCCGTGAGTGGAGGGTGGTAGGACAGCTGATCCGGCAGCCTTAACTCTCTCCCAAGCATCAAGAAATTTGCAGTTTCACCAGTGGTAGTATGGGGGGTGCCTCGGAAAGCTCTCATTAGTTGTGGCAACAGGAGATCCCACTCCTCCTGTCCCCTCTGGAGCAGCAAAGCTCTAAATGAGTCTCCCAACACTCTGTTATTTCTTTCCACTATTCCGTTGGCTTGCGGATGATAGGGGGTAGTTCGTGTCTTTTCTATCTTCCACAGGAGACACAATTCTTGCATTAGACGCAACTCGAATTGGGCGCCTTGGTCAGTGTGTATTTGCTCCGGAAGGCCAAGATAGCAAAATACTCTCTCGTCAAGAGCTGCCCCCATTACTGGGGCTGTAGCGTCCGGAATAGCGATGGCGTCTTGCCACCGCATGAAGTGGTCAGTGAGTACCAGTATCCATGCATTTCCTTTAGCAGTCTCTGGGAGGGGGCCAACGAGGTCCACCGCTACTCGTTGCCAGGGTCGGCCAGCGTACATTCGTTGCCGGGCTTCTGTAGGTTTGGTTCCTCCGGTCTTGGCTCTCTGACATATCTCGCATGTCCGTACTGTACGCCTGACATCGGCAGTGATGCCGGGCTAGTACCAAGTGAGTTGTAGCCTCTTCAGGGTCCTTATTACTCCTTGGTGGGCCATGGCGTGGGTCTGCTAGAGAATTGTTCCGCCCAGACTAGCCGGGCAAATGGCGCACCATCTAGCTCTACCTTTGTGGGAGACCTGTATCTCAAGGATACCGTCAGGCCGGATCCACATTGACTCCTTGCATTGCTCTAGCTTCCTCAGTTCGCTGCTTCCCATTTCCAATTGTCCTTTGGTGAGAAGGATTCCGGATTTGATGGCTCTGTATAGTAGGGCCACTGGATGATTGCCTGTCTTTTGGGCTCCCTGCAACTCTATCTCGGTGCATCGGTCAACGTGATGAGCCTCTTGCTCCTTATCCACCTGCCTGAAGGCCTCTGTTTGACTGCGGGTAGCTGCTCCTGTCCACTCTTCGTTTCGTATTTCTTGTTTAGATGGTCCTCCATCTCTCTCTTCTATGTGATGGCACTGTCTACAATCTTCTGGACACCTTCTACTCAGTCCATCTGCATTGCCATGCTTGAGTCCCGAGCGGTGCTCTACTGTATACTGAAACTCTGACAGTATCTCCAGCCAACGGGCCACCTGACTGGTAGGCTCCCTTCTTCTACACAGCCATATCAGGGAAGCGTGGTCCGTCCGCAGACGAAACTTCTGGCCATAGAGGTAAGGACGAAAATGCTTAACTGCTTTGATCACTGCTAGTAGCTGCATTCGGGTCACACAGTAGTTTTTCTCGGATGGACTTAATGTGTTGCTAAAGTAGGCTATGATACGTTCCTGCCCTTGTTGCTGCTGAGACAGGACGGCTCCCACTCCAACATTACTAGCGTCCGTATCCAAGATGTACGTTCCTGTGGCCTCTGGATAACCTAGTATAGGGGCCGACGTCATGCCTTGTTTTAATTATCGGAAAGCAGTTTTCTGTGCATCTCCCCATTCCCAAGGGGTATGCTTGCTGGTAAGTTTGGTGAAAGGTTTGGCCAAGGTAGAGAATTTTGGAAGGTATTGTATGTACTAACCTACGGTCCCCAGGAAGGCTTGCAATTCTTTCAACTCTTTCGGAGCTTGCCATTCCCTGATAGCAGCCACCTTTTCCGGATCGGTAGCAATTCCTTCAGCACTGACAATGTGTCCCAAGTATTTCATTTCTCTCTGGAGCAGCTAACATTTGCTTGGCTTGAGTTTGAGTCCGGCTTGTCTTAGGCGCTCCAACCCTTCCTTCAAGCGCTGTATGTGAGTAGGGAAGTCTGGGGCAATCACAATTATGTCATCTAAGTATAGAAATAGCGTCTTCCAATGGAGACCCGTTCCATTAGCCGTTGAAACATAGCTGGTGCTGAGGTCAATCCAAAGGGTAACACCTTCCATTTCCATAAACCTGTCCTAGTAGAGAAAGCGGACTTCTCGCTTGCGTCAGCTTCCAAGGGCACCTGCCAATACCCACTGACCAAGTCTAGCATGCCAAAATATTTACTACCGGATAGCGCATCCAAACTCTCATCTATTCTAGGGAGGGGGTAGGCATCCTGGTGGGTTACCGCATTTAACTTTCGGTAATCTATACAGAAGCGCCAGGATCCATCCTTTTTTTTAACAAGGACCATCGGGGAACTCCAGGCGCTTGTTGCAGGTTCTATCAATCCTTTTTCTAACAATTGGGCTACTTGCCTATCGGCCTCTGTCTCTTTTTGGGGTCAAAGCCTGTGGGGGTGCTGCCGGATTGGCCGGGCTCCAGGCAGCAAAGGGTTACTGTGTTCCACCAATGTGGTCCTTCCTATGTCCTCTTCTCCAGTATTGAACACGGCACTATACTCTCTTAACAAGGTTGCCAGTTGTCTTGCTTCACCATGGTTCTTACAGTTCTGGCAGGCAGATTGGTAGAGCTTCTGGACGTGCATAGGCACGTTTTGCCCTTGGGAGACATCCCGTCTGTCTCTTGTCTGCTGTTCTGTTAGGTAGGGTGTAGTCTCATCAATATCTTGAAGTTCTACACCTTTGTAATTTCCTACCATGCTTCCGGCCTCAAGTTCGAGGGGCTGGTTCGTAGGGTTAAGGCATCGTATCAGGAGTCTTCCTTGAGGGTCCAGCTGGTTCAAACTAGCTGCCATTGGGGGCCCTGTTTCTTGTCCCTCCATCAGTCCTATGGGGCAGATGTTGTGTGTGTTGACGCAGGCCATGACCGTCCTTTCGGTACTAGGGGATATGAGGGTGTCCCTTATCACCTGTATATTGTTTATCAGTAACCGTCCATGCTTATCAGTGCATTGAAGCTCCTGTCCGTCCAATATGAGTATTGAACGGTGAAACTCCAGCGAGCACTGATGTGAGGCCAAGAATGGCCTCTTCATGAATATCAATGATTACAAACGTAGCTTCCGTCTTGATATCACGAATCCGGAGGGGAGTCTTATGGTTCCATAGAATGGGAGTTGTGTCCCATCTGCCATCAATCCGTAGGACTAGCTTTTTCTAATTGATTCCTGACTAGCCGGGGTAATTGGTTGTAGGCGTGCTTTGACAGCAATTTTGTGGTACAGCCGGTATCCAACAAAAAGTGTACAACTCTCCCTTCTAGTTTCCCAGGTACGAAGTAGCTGGCCTCATAGGGTCTGTCAGAATACAGTCCAGTGGGCACAGTGGGCTTCACTTCCAAAATAGGAGGGTCTCTTCTTTGTCTGGGTCTGGAGGGACGTTCCGTAGGCATTAAGAAAGGGGTCTCAGCCGACTCTTGAGGTCTGGGCTGAGTCCTTACCCTTTTCTTACGAGGAGATTCCATGAGTGGTCCGGTGGGCGACAGCCTGGGTAGATCCAGCAAGGATGGTATGGCATGGGAGGGGTAAGGAAATGGGTATGGATTGGCTTCTGAATCCGAATCATCGATTTCTGTCAGTGATGCGTACCTATTCCGGATTGATAATTCCCAAGGGTCGTGTCGGGGGGTCTCTCTGTAGTTCCTCTGTTGGGGCCTTTCTCCATAAGGGTTATAATTAGATACTGGGCCGTTCCTTTTTCTAGAATTTTGAGGTGCCCTTTCGCAGCCAGTTTTGTTGTTTACTGCTGCCGGCGCTGCTCGTTTCCCGACCTTTGGCGGTTGTCTCTACCTACTGATGGCCAAGGCTGGGACGGGCAGTCTTTTCGAAGGTGTCCCTTCCCTCCACAGCCCCAACAACTAGGTTGAGCTTCCATCCGGATCTGTGGGACTTTGGGCATAGCCTGTCTCTCTTTACTCATTTGCTCTACCTTCTCAGCCAGTTGTTGGATGTTTTTCACGAGAATATTGAGAGAGTCTTCGGCTACAGGCGCCACCCTCTGTGGTTTAGGAGGCTCTTCCTCTTCCTGATCCTCAATCATCCGGATCTGTGCCTGCCTGTCTTCTCCTACAGTCCGAATCTGTAGAAATTCTCCTCCTGCCCTTACGGCGTCTTCCAACGTAAGGGTTGTACGGCCAAAAGGTGCCGCTGCAAGTAAGCGTGACCCAGCGTAGCAGGGAAAGTATCCAAAGCCATCCTTTCTCTGTGTAGGGGAGGCAGGTTCATATGCAATGTTGACCAGTCTCTCCACCTCATTGGCATGATCCTGCAATGGAACTTTGAAGTTCCTCCTTAAACTTCCTAAACGCGCCTTAGCCTCACAGGCAGTGAGTCCAAAACGAGCACGTAGGGCATTGAATACTCCTGCCACTGTGTTTGGCTTCCCACAGTCTTGAGCCTCTCCTTGCAGGGATTCTTTTAGATGCAGCAAGGCTGCTTCCTGATTCCAATCATTAGCCGCAGTTACTTCTACGAAACGGTTTACAAAATATTCTACGGCCCCTTGCCTTCGTAGCGGGGTGTTTTAAAAGGGGCTTGTCTGGGAGGCTGTACTGCGCTCCGAAAGGCTTCGGTCAGTCTCTCCAGCACATCCATTCCTGCAAGTTGGGGTTGCCGTCCAGCACTACTAGTTCGGCGCTGTTGCCTGTCTGTCATTCGGAAGGGAGGGGGTCTTTTGAATCCAAGAGTGGAAGTCCTTTCTCAGTTCCTCCGTAGTCCTTAGGTGTGACCGGATGAGATTTGTCCTATCCCACCGCTGCCACCAAAGTAGAGGATTTTGTTAGCGTGTGACTAAGTTCAGCCACAATCCTCCACCCATTCGGTCACACTGGATGACTACGAGGTGTCACTGCCAGTTGCACTATCTTATGACAGCTTCATTAAGCTAGTAGATCCGGTCTTAGAGGGGGAGTACCTCTATGGTAGAGATGGGCCAAGGATCCAGACTATCTCGTCAATAGAGAAAAGCCAAGTGCAACAAGAAGAGTTTCAAGAAAATACTCTCTTTATTGATCAGTATAGCTCCAGCTATGCTGAGCCAACTGGCTCAGCCAAACTTATGCATATAATACAAAAATGGAAACTGGTGCGGCTCACTAGAAAAAGTCCTATGTTTATGAATATAAAGCGATAAAATGCAATACATAAACACACATGAAGAACAATATTCAATACAAGGTAACACGACATTAGTTCAAGCTTTATCTTCATTTTTTCGTACAATTATACCTTTTGTTCACAAACAAGGGGAGATAATCTCCAACATTATCTATAATGACTTTCTGTAACATAATCACAATGCAATTCAATATAGTTATGTACAACGTTCAGTCGGTAACAACGAGTTTCACTTCTCCTTCTTTTCTGTGCGCTGGTCTTTATCTTTGGCTTTTAGTTCACCAGCACACCATCAGGATGCTTAACCTTGCAAGTCTATCACAGTATTGTGTTGTAGAATGACAGCCATTCATACGCTCATTTACTGCAGCAAAACAAAGGTATAATGTGGACTTCATGAGTTGTTGCTATTGCAGACAGAGTAAGAACCACAAGAAAATTAAGTGTGAGTACCAGTTATATTTTAATACATCACAAATATGAGTATGCTGAGTCACCGGTAATCTAATCAGTTACCCATGGATACATTTATGGTTTGTAGAAGTGTAGCTACCAGGCAATAATACGATTGCAAAATACTTTATACTGTTCTTGTGTGGCACCTTCTCTGGAGACAGCAATGACCTGTCAAGCAATGGTGTGAGGCTTCCATCGCCATCAACATGCATTCATCTTGAAGTAATGAATCTGTTTGATAATTCTACATATGTAGGCGAGGCTGTAATGCTATTTCAATTATCTGTTATGGGTAGCATTTTTTTACCAGTTCCACAACCAATACATTATCATTACAAACTTTCATCATATAGATACACACCGATGTTATATAGCTTACTATGCACTGGCCTTTTTTCAAACTCAGGTGTTAAATGGTTTATAGCTGATACCAATCAATCATACATAGTTTTTGATATGTTAGTGCAAGAATGGGTGCCACCATTTGAGCACAACTACAGCACATTTGTGGACCAAAACCAGGTAACTAATGGCTTAATGCTGCTGTTGAAGATTGGTGCTATTAAGTGATGAACTGATAAATTATGAGAAAAAGTTAGCATCAGTAGAAATCTGCACACTTCTACATTTCCATTGGGTCTTTACTGCTATGATTCTGCCTCTTTACAAAAAAGGAAAACCGAAAGATTACAGCATTAGGAGTTAAAATGCAATGACAGTTTTATGTACGTTTATTGTAGTTTTGTAGCAAAAGTTCTATCGTAAGCGGTGATAAAAATATATATTGTAATTAATTTCAGGTCATTGAAATTTTTGAAGGCGTATACCTTGTATACCATGACAGAGGATTTGCTACAGTAAGCAATGGAAAATGCAACTGTACCCATCACAAAGGGCCATGTCCATTCACAAGGCTTGTTGCAGGCGTTAGTGGTGTTGAAGAGAACATGCTGCTTACAGTACGGTCGAGGCAAACCACTCTGTCCACAAAACCAATTAGTTTCATGGAAAAATGGTAACCTCAAGTCCTTTATTGGTTAGTTAGTTGATGAGTGAATGTTGGATGAAAACACACGTAACTCTCTTGAGCTGTTTAATTTTTTTGTGATCTGGACATTGAAGATAAATTCAATTTTAAATTTTTTTGCTGTTTGTTAAATCATTATTAGAAAACTTGATAATAAGTTACAATTTTTTTACACTTGTAGCTCAGATGATAAAGGTTGTTGGCATGCTCCACCATTACTGAAACCAACGGAGTGCAGTAAATGTGCTTGCACTCATTTGGAACTTGCTTCCAATTCCAGCGAGTTACTGTTACATATGGTGAAAAAAGTGACAATAGTAAAAGGTATTGTGACTAAGTTTTGCATTCTCGGCAATTTATAAATGTATGCTGATTACTGATGCTATTTGCTATTGTACTATTGTATTTGTAGTGTATGTTGCGCAATGCAACAAATGTGATGTCATTGTGTGTGCTGATGGAGGTGATGAGAAGATATTGAACATGGGAAACTTTTTGGTTTCTCACCATCTTCTTCATCAATATTGCAAATTGTTTGTAACGGAAGGGTAAGTTGCATGTTGGTGGTTTTGTGCATTTTTAACAAATGATCCCCCATCCAACAAATAGACCTAGAAAAATAATGACAGCATTATAAATGGATAACTGAATAATGGATTACATGAACTGAAGGCTGCAACCCAATTGATCAATTTATTGAGGAATTGGTAGAGTTGTCTCCCTCAATTGATAAGATAAAAAACTTTATTAGTCATTGAATTTGTTATTAGAAATCACTCTACCACAACAGTTAGGGTTAGTTGGGATAGGGGAGTTTGCGGAAAACGGAAAACTTACGGAATCATTACGGAATTGGGACTTTGCGGAAAGTGGCCTAGGCTAATACAAAAGTTGTGCTACCTTGTTAAGGTGACATTTCCATTGTGTAAGTTGCGTAACTATGTGTATGAAACCGGTAACTGGAATTTGCGGAACGGCGGAACGTGCAGAACTTGCGGAACGATTGCATCCTGCAGTTTAACACTTGGTTACCGTGGCAACTTACTTATTTGACATGCGCTTTCAAAACAGCATCGCTTATTTCCGGTTGTGAACCTTCCCGACTTTGAGGAAATGTTTGACAAACATTAGTTCGTATTATTCTACTCTCTTTATTACTTTACGATGGTAGTAACCATAAAAGGTATATTATTGTTCTATAGTCAGTAGATAGTAGTCTAATTGTTCACTAGCAGCTATTAGTACAGCTACTAATAATATTTAATATTCTTAATCACAAGTGTTCTAGTAGTAGACTTACTTCGACTACTACTACTCTAGTACTACTAGTAGTTAGTAATAAATAATAATAATAGTAAATGTTGTTGTAATAATAATCATTATTATTATTAATTATAATAATGAATAGTAGTTATTAAATTATTATGAGTCATAGTAATTAAATAATACGATTATTAGCTTTCGCTATTATTGTTATCATTATTATTATCCATCATCATTGATTAATTTGTGGACGCCATTATTATTATATTATGATTATTATTTAAAATTATTATTATTATAATAAATAATAATAATAATATGGTGGTGATAAATATTATCAACACCACTATTATTATTACTAGATTATTGTTGTCTATCGAAAGAAATTACTGTGTAAATCATCAAATAAATATTATTATTCCAATAATAATTACTATTTGATGATTTATATAATAATAATAAATGTTAATAATAAATAATAACAACAATACTGTTAATCATATATATTGTTATTATTATCATTATTATTGTTATTGTTATTATTATTATTACAGCAAAGTTACAATAATATTACTTACTTACATACATATTATTGGTACTCACAAAAAGAGGAGTACCACCAATAATAATTATAGTTTACTTTGTTCCTAATTATGTACTAATAATGATAATTTATTTAATGTATTCATGACTGCTCATTCTGATTAACATTGTTATTATTATTACTATTATTATTATTATTATTATTATTATCATCATCATCATGTTTGACCTACCTACCATTCTTATTCTTTCTAACTAATTGTTATAGTAGTTTTTATTGAGATATTACTATTGTTTGTATTTACTACTGTTAATAATTTTATTAATAAAATGTTAATGACAACTCATATTTCTTCATCTATATCAATCTACTATTATATGATTGATAATAGTATATATTGTATAAATTATTATATTCCTGCTGCAATACATTTATAATAATAATTTGCAATAAACCAATTGGTGAGTCAGCTATCATTTTATTTTTTGTCTAGATAAATAGATATTTATCATCATAGGCAGATAATACAGGTGATAAGTGGTATTAAAGCAGTTTTCCTTCATTTCCATTGATAATAAGTATTATCAGCTCTTTTTTACTCTGCTTGTTACTTTATAATAATATTAATTGTAGAGACGAGCGGGAAGACGCGAACAATTACTACTTTGCTTTATGTTCGCCGAAAGCGCCTAAGCTGAACAGTTATTCAATTCAAAAACCCGTCTTCAATACAAAGATATATTATGCAAAAAATGCAATCACCATACATGTTTTGGTTTTAATATCTCAAAGACCTTTACCTGTACGCAAGAGTTTAATAAATGTGTTCACATTCCCCCACTCTCCCGTACTTTTTCACACAGATTTTATAAGTTTTCCTTAATCGATTAAAATCATTCTTTAAATCATTTGAGTAATTAAATACGTAGACAGTTTGCAAAAAGCTCAGATTGCTTTTCTGTGTAATATCAGCAAGCTGCCACAATAGTATTTGCTTGCATGCAATTAGCAGGTATTTCTAATCTCTTGCTCCTCTTTCCCAGTTAAATTCTGCAAATAAATATAATCAATTTTAAGTTTTTATTTACAGACAATCACACCTACCATGGCGTTGTTTGCAATCCAAAACAATGCACCTGCGCTCATTGCCTTAAAATGCTTCAGGAAATTTAAACAGGGCCAAATACATCAATGGAGATTTTGTAAACATTTCTTTAAACTTGACTGTCAATTAAGCCTGGTGCACATCTACTGATAACCTACCGTTTTGCCACTACTGATAGAAAATGTTAACAAGGTGTTTCCCCAATTTTTTTTCTGTACTTGCCATTCTCGTGCAATTTCGGTTACAACTGCTTTATGCAATGTCATTGTTAGCCATAAAATGCTTTGCAACAACAAAGAACAAGCATCCTTGAACGACCCTTGTTGTATGAATACTTGCACTCGAGAAAAGTTATCAATGGAAACGGGGAAACTAAGAGAAGTGATATGGTTGGTCTAATTATGAACTGCTTACTGATTTTTTGATCACTATTAAAACCTACCGATAACCTCAAATAAAATTCAACCAATTGTTTCATTATATTTTACAGCAAACAAAAATAGGAAAATCCTCGATCGGTGGGCAAAATTGATGTATTATCAGTTGACGTGTATGATGCTCCACCTGTACTTCTCTATTGTAAGATTTATACAAGCTTTGTTCATTTTCTTAACTAATTCACGGCATATATTGTTGTCTATTTCTAGGCGACAGGAAAAATGGATGACTTCTTAATTACAATGTTGAAGATTGAAGCTTATTGACTGATAATGAACTTATCGACAGGCAAATTCGTTAAATTGAAGAATATCTGAGTCAATGCTGCAGCAGAAAAGGTAAATTGTTTTAATAGACATTTATGTAGGGAAATATTTCCAAAATCTCAAGTATGTATGGAAACAAAAACTTATAGGAAATGCATGTCAGTCAGATGATAAAGGTGTCTAACTCTGGTCGCTCAATAATTGTTGGCGCAACTACTTATATGGTAGAAGTTACGGAGGCAAATTGTTCAAGCACTTAAAATATGCAAGTGAATGCAAGCATCGATATGAGTATGTAATTAATTAATAATATAATAATGTAAAGCTGTAACCAAAGAAAAAAGGGGAATTAAAAGTGGCTGTATAATTGGGGACTAGTTGAAATAAATGCATAAATATGTTTTACACCATACTGTTGAAAAGTATATATATTTATTGCAGGTGTCACAACTAACAGCCAATATAAAAAGTGGAAATACAGAACTAGGCAGATGTACAATGAAGCAAACCCAAACAGCAATGGACTGCCTTCCAAAAAACATGCCTAAGACTGATTTATTAACTTACTTTAAATCTGTTATACGGAATTTTTATGAAAGTTACAGATAATTATCTTTTATGTTAATACTGTAGTTCTTGACTTCCAAAATTTTGCAAACGAAGCACACACCAAGTATTTATGGTCAATGCTTACTACTACAACATATGCATGTGGCGGGTTTGGGCTGTGTACTTGTGTTGTTTGAACTGGCCTGTAAGATACAGTATAAATTTAAAATACAATATGTAAAAATATTTATTCTTACTCAAATAATATGTTGTCAAACATGCAATTACATTTGTACCTTGCAGTCAGGCATCAGATAGTAAACCTTCGCTCACAAGCTCTTGCTTTATTTCCGCAGGTGGCTCTGTGCAAAGATGTAACTGCTTTTCTTTGTTAAAACAGCGAGTGTGACAGTATGCCCACTGTTTCTTTAGACTAATCCTGTTCTCTCTTGTGCGCCTATCGATATAGGATCTGTACACCTTCTCACCTAAAAGTGAAAAGTTGCGTTTACTAAACCATGCGTAGCAGATTATTTGTTGCAGAAGTGCTACGTTTTTTTTTACCAAGAGGAGAAAATCTGATTTTTGGGTACAAGCAATCTGTGTTAGCTGTTAGTGCTAGACAAGTTTTGCTGTCTTCTTCTGAGAACTAAATACAATGCTGCAATCTTGTGGTTACCTTGATAATACAAAGTGACATATGTCGAGATATTTTCAAGTAAATCACTATAATGTGTGGCCAATGTAGGTTAATTATCAAAACGGTAGTTTCCCAAATCTAATGTCTATTGGCAAAACCTCGCTTTCGCAACCAGCTGTTGAAGTAATAAGGGTCATACTTTAAAAATACGAAAAAAATTATTAGTAACAAATGATAATTCTTGATCAATGTATCCTTTTATTTTAACATAAACTGTGAGTGGATGTCATTTGATTTTTTTACTGAGGCCAACTACGCGTATTTTAAGGTATAAGTAATTTCATAACTCAGAAATTATACATCATCTTGGAAAACAATTTGATACAAGGTCGAGTGCCACAAAAATGCATGAAAAGACAAAAACATCAGTTTGGCATCTTCAAGGCTCCATAGCATGTACTGAAAAGAACATAATCAATAGCAATAAAACTGTATACTTACCAATAGCTATGTTGTGGTCATTTCTACATGTAATAGGTTTAATACAAATGTAACAAGTCTTCACTCGTTGGTGATCTTTGAGAAAGATCAGACGTGGTACAGTCTCATGGTTATCACTGCAAACATGTTGTACTTGAGACAGTGCCCTGGTGCCATGTTCTTTATCTCCACACCTCCTGCGCCTCGTTTGGTTTGCTTTCAAACCAGCTCGTTCCGGGTTGTTGGTTGATCGCAAAAATGTATCAACTGAAGCACTTCTTGGTTTCTGAAACTTGCCTCTGTGCCACCTGATAAACTGATACAAGTTTCCACTACATTGAGATGCAGCCACAGAGTGCGAACATATTTTATAAGTTTTATAGCCTCGACAGTCACAAGACACCTGACCAGTGTGGAAAACTTTAACATGATGGTTTGTAGCGGCTGACAGTGAACAACAGGAATACATATCAAACATGGTCAAAAATGTTGGTGCTGGTAAAATTTTTTGTTCGGTTAAAAGTTTGTCAGCTTTACAAAATGTGAAGCGTAACACTTGAGCACTGACGTTAATATCGCAGTCATCTGGTAGGACATCAAAATCTGTGTGGTATTTATCAGTGTTTGGGTCTTGAACTGGCTCTATACTGCGTGTGTGGAACTCCTCCAATGCACTGGCTCGACTCGATACTGAAAGCGTGTTCCAATCATGAAACAAATCGCCAAATCGTTCTTCGCAGAGGCCAGATCTCCGATATGTACCACTCATACTGGTATACCCATCAGCAGCCGAACCTTTTTCACTGGCAAAAAAGCTCTCCAATGTTTTAATCATTGTAAGCAAATCCTTCGATTTAAAGCACAAGTATCTCTTTATTTTAGCGTTTATTGATTCAGAAGCATTAGTGTAAAATAATGCACCAGAATTGTTAGAGGAGTGGAGAGAGTTCTTCAAAATGGAGTATTTGCTTGACAAAAAATCTTCCATCAAAGGCCATCTAGTGATATAGCTGACATATTGCTCATCGAAACAGGCTATGTCACCTGAAAGTATGTCTTTCAGTTCGGCTTTTAATGCACAGACTCTGTTGACTGGTTTACTGCGTTTAGCAAGGTACTCTGAGATGTTCTTTTCGAAATGAAAATAGCATCGGAGATGAGCTGCTCCAGGATAGGCGGTAGCCAATGCAGCAATCAGCTCACTCTCACCATCAGTTCCGTAACATTTGATGTCTTCCAACTCAGGAACAAGTGTGTTCAATGTCTCAAACAACCTCAGGTACACACTTTGTGTTTTCTTGTAATGCAAAAGCACTGGTCCAGCAAACGCACTGGCAGTGTTGTCTCTGTTCACCAGCAGGGGATTCCTGTAGGTGATGGGTGTAACATAAAACCTGCCGCAGTTGAATGTGGGATCAACACTAATTGGCAGGGCCTGGTTACCTAAACAAAAACTACAAACAATGTAATAGTAATTAGAGTGACCTTTTATGAATCAAATGCTATAGCACTGGCATCAACATTGGCTGCACATGTTTTTTCAAAATCCACCATTATTAAAAGCATGCTGTTTCTCAATGATTCTTTTTTCAATCTGCTTCAGTTTATTAAAACAAAGCTGAGCATAAATTTTTACCTGTTGCAAATCGTTTCAAATCTATAAGCTGCTGTTCTGTTGCCAGCACAATTGTAGCATCAGGATGACTTGCAACATGTCGCACAAGGTTGGGGTGTGCAGCAGCATATTCCATAATCAGTTGGAAGTCATCGGCATCATTGTTTCTTTGGCAAGTTCTGCTTCTGTCGTAGATCTGCTGCTTTGTTGGTCGATCTTGTGGAGGTATTGCAGCTCTCCCGCCTTGAGATGTTATGTGAGTTTCAATAGCTTCAGTTGTCGACATGCTCTGCGATAACCTTTGCACAGTTTCAATGGCAGATGGTCGTGTTTTCGTATATGCTTGAGCTCTTTTAGCATTTCCATGTGGAGTTGGAAGCAGTGTGGTTGACAATCCGTCAAACTGGTAGGTAACGACGACCACATTATTGACAATATGGTTTCTGCTATCGTGAATGTAGGATAAAGTCCTCTTTACATTGGGTTGCTCACAATGCCGATAGTATGTTTTGATCAAAATATATTCAGTCATCCCACATTCTCTGACACCTTTATACTTTTCTTTTGTGCATTTGAAACCATCCTCATTGTTTTTGTAGTTCCAACGATACGTTCCGTTGTTCCTCCATTTACCACAACCATCTGCTGCAATGTCTTTTACTGTCAGATTGCTATTAGTGTCCACAAACAATGTAGTGGACTTATTAATACCACCCCTCGCAGGAGGACTGAAATTTAACTGCTGATGATTATTTATAATCTTTTCCAAAACTTCTTCATTTGATAACGTGGTAGCTGCTCTAGAAAAACATAACAGAAGTGAAAATTACATTTCTCCATCAAATGGTTACAAAAACAAAGCCAGATGTTTGAGGTGTGAGATGAGGTTTGAGGAACCGACAAATGTGTTTGAAAACAGCAGCCATAATGTCTGAAACATTTTCATCCTATTATAATACGGTTTAAATGAAGTGAAGAAATTTTACAAGATTAAGCCATATTCCTCTTTGCAGCCTGCAAGATGACGGTGGGGTGCAATAGACTCAGCCTTTCAAGTAATGATGAAGCACTTTTAGATAACTGTGCGATGTGTAGAGGTGAATCAATCTGAAATTTTTGATTGCAGTAATATCTCGCAGTTTATCGGAGAAAATGCTTTATATCTTACTGTTAGGTGTGACATTGGTAGCACAAAATAACAGAAAGATTCGGAGCAGTATACTCTCGATCCACGACAGTTACAGTCCAGTTTTTCTCGCACATTTATTGAGTTATAGCATAGTGTTAGTTGAGTTATATAGTGTATTGCCATCAACCTCAAGCTACCTGTGACGTTAACAGCACAAGGTAACAGCAAGATCTTACAGCAATAACTATTTGTGTTGCTTCCATGAGAATTAAATCACAGCCACTATCTGCGACTTGCAACACAGATACCGTTGTTACATTTAATGTTGGTTGTCTATGTGAATAATATTTGACACGAAGAGTGCAGCGTACTCCCAAGCAGACTATCAGATATACAACAATCCCAGTAACCATGATTGTTAGAAGGTGATAAAACTAAACCAAACTAGAATTTTCCATAAACTTTGAAGGTCAAACATGGTATATTTTTATGAACTAAAATGCAATTAGTGGCAAAAGTGTTGTTTTGAATAGATAGCAAAAGCTGATATTTGCGTGTACCAACCTTTGAGTACTGACTTCAGTTTCATCAGGAGCACTTATTCTAGCAGCAGTGTCTCCGGGAGCGCTGTCACTGGGGAAAGTATTGCCCAGATCAGTTTCACCAGTCAAATCTATTGTTGGGCTACCAGGACAATCTTCAGTCGTGTTCTCACTACTAAAGTAATTCAATTTAACTAGCGTTATCGAGGAGCTGGGAAGTATAAATGGTACAATTTAATTTACTTGCGATGCTTTTAATTTTATAAGAACTATGGAGGTCCCCAAATCTTAGCTATCTGAATGGTTTACTGTTTCAATTTATTGAAATATGTGGAAACCAAAGAATGTAATTAAATGCTGTGACTCAGTAGTGACTTTCATCATCAAAAAAATGATCATGACAGCAGTGCTGATAACCCTCTTTCCATCAGTCAATAAAGTTAATGCTATTTATGTAATTTTGCCACGTTGTTGTGACACAGAAAATGCTCTATAATAAGTGTTATATTCAAATCTGGTCAGCTTAGACAAAAATTACAGTATTAAAAATTATCTTTCTATTAATAATAACACAAGTTCAAATCTAAAATTTGCGCGCAATTCTTGCAGTCAATTACCACCAATCTGTCATCTATACTGACCTGATTACAACAGGAACATCATCGTCCTCACTGCTTAGTAAACTGATAACTTCATTATTTGACCTGTGACATAGAAAAACTGCAATAAGCAACAATATATACTGTATCCAAAAGCCTATTGAACAGAAAGATTGAATTAATAATATTTCATCTATGAATACCATATGTAGAAATAATCATAGTTACAGAAGTCACTAGAGAGATTCGCTGCATTTTGCCAAAAAGTAAATAGAAATATTTGTGTTACATTCTCTGTACCTTCTATTTTCAAGAAGCATATATGCAAAAGTAAAACCTGTCGCAGTTGGTATTTTCCAAAAACTATTCTTGTACAGGTTTCAACACGCTGTCTAACATAGTTTCACAATATAAACTAAATAACTGTTATTTAACGTATGAGGTTATGCAATGGCTAGGGTGGGTTCAGCTGCCTAGTTCTATGATGTCTATCAACTAAGTCATTTCATGCACAAAAGCAGCGAGGCGATGAAGCTCTGACTGGCCCAGCTTCAAAAATGGTCTTTGGTTGACCGGTTAAACATTGAATTAAAAAGATATTGTTTCAGAACAAACCATTCAAGGCAATAGAAATTGCCAACAGACAAATTTGGAAACTAGACCAGTCCAGGGTTCAGCAAAACAGCGAACTTTCAAACAAAGATGAACAAAAAATGTTCTATGTACTAACCAAGTATCTTTCTTCACCTAAAATTTACCAGAAATGTGGCAAAATGGTACGAAAAGAAAAAGGGTGTAACAAAAGTTTCGCATCCCATAATGCCATCTCATTGGTTGGGCAAATTAATGTCATAATGATCAAAAATCAAAAATTTAACAACGTTCCAAAAATATTTGTAGAAGTAGACAGAATTATAAATCGATTTATATCAACATTTCTGATTGGGGATAAATGTGGATCTACCAATAAAACATGTCTAAAAGGTTATGGACTATTATAGGATAACAAGCACATTATGACTACTTAAACGTCATGATAAAAAACGTAATGTTATACATATCTTAAGGACCATGGACACTGTGAATGCCACACCATGTGTTGCAATGTTCATAACGTTAAAAAATAATTATTAACAGTTTACCCAAGACTAACAGTTCACCCAAGACAACGTAGAACATACAAGCTATCTTAAACTTGATCTGTTATATCCACTACATGATATATCCTATCGCAACCTAACATCTTGGAAATAGAAAATATCAAACCATATAGAATTTGTTACAAAAACCACGCTGAAACTATATAATTTGCTACTAAGTGTGAGAAACTTTAGATTGGTTACGCATTGCACATGTGGTCGCATTTAAACGCTTTATAACCACCCATTCTCCATGTCAACAGGAATATGACATTTACAAAGCTGAGGCTTAAATTTAAATTTGTATCCAATTTAATTTTACGTAATTAAAGCAGCAACAAAATGCTGGACGTTGACTGAGAAACAGTATCAAATTTTTTAGTAAAAGTTGACCTCTGTGGTTATTACAAAATTGTCTACAAAGTCAAGAAAACCCACAAAAAATATGACAACTGTCCTCTTGCACACTCACTTAGTGTGTTGCATTTCATTGTTATCATGTTAGACTCATGTCTGTGCAAAATCATATATATCCGACTTACCCTTTCATCATTTTTATGCAAAACTTTCACTTCTGACCATGTGGATGTTGATGTGAATGCAGCATCTGAAAAATGAGCACTAATTGCAAAAACAAAGTTTCCAATCATGACATCAGCACAGCAACAGTAAACAACTATCTGGAAATTTTTGGAAACAAATTGGGCATTGTTTAATGAACCTTATAAAAGCTACATTTGAAGTTGCGATGATTTTACGATTCTGCTTTTATTACGCAAACTTTCGATACATTCAGAAGAAAAAAATTATAGTGAAAGAAGAGTACATTATTTTATTATCATCACGCATTATCAAATTTAATTATGACATTATAGGAGTTACCCAAATTCACATCTATCTATGCTGTTTGTAAAGTGAAAACTTAAAATTAAATTCATCAGCCAGTAACTGAAGCTTTCGTTACATACATACCCATCCTAACTTTTGATGGAGGAGCAAATCGTTCGGACACAACATCAGAATACGATCTACAAAGCAAGTAAGGAAATCAATTTATGATGCTGCAGGGTAATGCTGATACCTGTACCTTAGATAAGACAACCACCACAGTCAGCGTAAAACATAATGCAATTGCATGATTGTTCGGTTTATTGAAAGTGGCCATGAGACAAATAATTTGTGAAGTATATGTGTGAAATCTAAAGTTGCTGATATTACCTCGCCTGAGACTCTGCAAGATCTTCATGAATTTGGATATCCATCTAAAGAAAAGTTTGTAGATTAACATCTCTATCGCTACAAATAGCTTTACTGTCAAGTGCTGCTATTTGCACTTGAATAAAGCCAGCAATATTAGAGGGGGTGCCATTGCTTTCATACATCAACACTTCAAAGTTCCAACTAATGTTCAAAACTACAATGTCACAGGTGTCTCTTGTGCATCCATTGATCACACATTGACTCCACACCACAAGCAGCTGGTGTAGCGTTTCTTTCATTTATTTGAAGTATGTAAGCCACTCTAGTTTTTTCAGTGTGAGCTTGTGTAAAAGAAATCATTTTTGAATATGCTCTCTGCAGCGTGAAAAAAACTGGAAAGGAATTATATTCGAACATTTCTAGACATTTTTGCTTTACATAATGAGGCATTTGTATGCACAGCAAAAACTTGACTCAGACAGAATTGACCATCTGCACTTTTCAATTAAGCCAACCGTGGAAAGACAAAAAGACATGGAAAAAAAAGAAAGTTTGGAAAAGTTGCTCAACAACTGATGTCAAATGGTCTACTTTGAATGATTTCTTCCAAACTAAAAACTACTAACACGCTTCTTTAGCTTAAAAGCTAACATTTAAACAGTTTGCAAATTAGCTTTAGCGTTAAGAACCATTGAAAAAACACATAGGTGAGTTTTTAATAATCTACGTTTAATAAATGTTTTAACTTACCTCTGCATCAGTGATGCAAGTTGAGTTCGGTGCATGGTACCAATGACAAATAGTACATAGAACTCTACCAATAAAGAAATCAAAAATTTATATTGCACAATGTATTACAAGCATACTTTATACTAGTTAGAAAATGCAAAGAGGGCATTGATGAATAAATTCTGTAGACATGCCACTAATAATTCCATTTATTTGAAACCATAAAACTCAACTATGGTTTAACATAATCCGTAATATTTATTTACATAACCTCATTTACGTCTGTCAGAGATGTTTACCAAGATTTATAATACATGGAGTAAGGTACCGAAACCCGTTACCAAACCAGTTATTACTAAATTCTGATAGTGAACTATAAGCAACTCACTCAATTCAACAACAATCATCCTGTATAATATCATTATATTATGATAAATTATAGCAGTAGTTATTATAATTATTATTGTTAAAAAAACCACAATATTATTATCATTATTAGTAATATATTATTATTTACTGTTTCCAAGCGATACGCTCAAGCTTTACACAAATCTTTACCATATTATCATGTACGCAACATGACCATTATTATGATGAATTGGAGCCATTTGAATATTTATTCCCCCAACAACAGTAACTACAAAAATATATTCAATTATATTTACTAATAACAAGTTATAACCATTATGTACCATTATTTATTATTATCATTATCATTTCATTATTACAATTATAGTTTATCATTGATAATACATAATATTTAATAATAATATAGATCAGTATTATTATATAAAAAATATTATTAATATCACTAAACATTAATATTAAAAAATGCATTATTTTTATGCATTGGAGCCATTCAAATATTTATTATAGTGCAACAACAGTGATTAAAAAAATATCAATGAAGACCAATTATTATTATTATGTAAATTGCTATTTTTTAATTATAATCATTCATTATCAGTATCATCTTTTCATCATCTTTCATTAATAAGTTATCATCATTATTCGCCTTTAATTATTGTTATGCAATACCAACAACAATGACTGTTGCTGTTAGTATTGTGAGGGACGCTGGCACTCTTCGGTAAAGAGACGCCATATTGTTTACCTATTTACATAGCTACTACGAACATTTACATTTATATTTACATTTACTCTCCCTGTACTTTCTATGCTTGCCAAATTGTGCAGTTCTATTGCAATCACTAAAGAGACAATTAAATAATTATTATTATTATTATTATTTAGCATACTTTTTCCACGATTATTAACCAATTGCATTTTGGTGCTTGATGTAAGTACAAGGCGTGGCTTGTACAAGATTTTACCCGTCCTCTTTATATAAATATCTGTGTTTGAGCAATAAAGTTCAGAGTTAAACCTAGCTCTCAGAAGATTCTCTTGCACAAGAAGCAGCACAGCTACAAGCTACAAAACTACAAGTGATGAGAAGGTCGACTATTGGCAAGCACGAGGCTTGGCGGAAAGTGAGAACGATTCGCCCTCTTACTGCGCATTCCCTCGCTAGGTGAGGTGTGCGACGCAAAGCACCTGGTGCCCTAATAGTTCGGCCAACACCAAAGTCGGACGATAAAGTTTGAAAGCAGACAAACAATAATTACTGCACAATTATTGTCGGTAATGACAAAGTTCGCAACAAACTTGAAACTAAACAATAATAATTATAGGATGGGGCTCCCTGCGCATGAGGCTGTCTTCAGAATCTTCGGACTTAACAACGCAATCTTCAGATCTTCAATTTTAAGCAACGAAAAATTCTTTAGTCTTTTCATTGAAAAACTTACGCTAAGGACTGGTATATTTTGGTGTTATATGCAGTTCAAAACCAAAATTGAAAAAATAACTGAGAAGTAATAGTAAAAGTTGGGCAATGTTGAAGCTAAGGCTAGTGTTATTGCTATTTTGATATTATTGTTATATTGATCTGCCAAGTTGTTTCACAAGGAAATGTGGAAGAAGTTAGTTTAAGACCTTTTCACAGCGGTGGTGCTCAGATTTTGTGACATTAAATGATCCAATACACATGATGTAATGCAACTAAATCTGAGCACACCGCAGGGAAAAATTTTTGAAGAAGAAGGGGAGGTAAAAGGGAAACAGATTAGGTGTTGCAAAATCCCTTTTGAGTTTAAAAATACTTTTTAGTATGTTTTAGAGTGTTTTAGGTTCAAACTTGAGAATGATTCTAACTGTGGACCAGACCTGTCATGCCTCTTGATTTTTCAGAGACCCACAAAATTTTCAAATACTAATTTTCTCTGCTCCTGAAAACTGCTTAACTACCTGAAAACTCCTGAAATTTGAATCTCCTCCTTGAAACCTCCTGCAAGCTTAACTAATATTTTTCTGTTGAGCAAGAAGAGCAGACTTTCAGATGGCTCAGAGTAGGACATTGCTTTTACATTATTCTTCTACACTTAGCTTTAGGTTGTTCGACATAGTAGCTTTTTTCCTGCACAACAAATTTAAGTTGCGTTCACCTCAGCAGTAACTCTTGGATTTTTAAACTAATAAACAAGCAAAATTATTGACTTTTGGTCTTTACAATCACCCTATCTTTCCCCTCAAACCCAGTAATTATGATCTGAAGCAATAATTCCAATATTATTATATCTCCTTTTTTTCTCAACAAGTATGTTGTGGACTTGTAGAAGCTAGAACTATATGACATACAATGCAGAACTAATCACCAACACCCCGACTTCAAGAGAATAAAATAATTATCATTTATTTCAATTTGTGATTACTCTTATTAATATTATTATTATAGCAAGTGTTGTTGATGATTGTTGGATAAAAAAACAACAAGAACACGAATGCACAAATTACATGCATTTTCCAATATTATATACCTGCATATAACTTATTGCTTGCTTTGTAAAATATATATATATAAACACTCAAATTGGTATATACAGCAACTAATAAAAAATAATAACAATAAAATTATTTAATTACTATTATTAATTTTTATTAATAATGATAATAATAATAACAATAGTAGTTGTTATCATTTATTATTATTTATCAACCTTGATAATAATAATTGGAAGGGTACTGATGAAAAACTTTCAGTTGGTGAACTACAAGGAATAAAAAAATCATATCTATGTCACAAACAACAATTCTGATTTGTATTGTATAGCTGATTAATTAATACATAATATTAACATTACACAACGGTGATAATAAAATTCATCTTGGCATCATTTTTCATAGAGTTGCTATTGCCTGCACCCATTATGGCCTTGACCCCAGAATAACCTAAGTTTTAGAGAATGGTTCGAACAATAGCAATCATCAGCCAATCAGACTTGTTTATTTCATTAGCCAGCCAATGATATCAATCAAACCACTGCACACTCTTTCTGGCTACTGGGTAATCATGCTATAGGCCATAGCATTTGGAAAATCCTTAAATGCAGCACCGTATAGGGCGATCTTTGTGTAATGTCATATGATTGGATAAAATTAGGTGTTCGTGATTGGCCAGTTGTTTCAAGTAGCATTTGCATTTTTATAAAATGTTTTAAAATTAGAGCAAAATTGGCTCATAACTATCTTCAAACAGCAGCATAGTCTTCACTTTTCCAGAATTATTAAATTTTCAGTTTTATAAGTCAAGTGCAGTGTTCTATGAATAATTTTGTTGTTACTGGCTATGATGATATGGTGTTGTCAACCAGTGAAGTGCCACTAGGTATTTTTCATTATTTTGAGCCAATAATATTTCTAGAAATGTTTTAGACCAATGAAAAGCTCTTTGCAAATTGCCCTATACGGTGCTGCATTTAAGGATTTTCTAGCATTTGTAGTGAAAGTAATTTGTAAACAGACTAATAATGGGCTAATAAATAATCTAACACCTGCTTTCAACTCACTGACCCTTAATTATAGTCAATT